>JAWWEE010000041.1:4224149-4243002 GCA_035221455.1 Xenops minutus
GGATATAGGGATAGGGATATAGGGATAGGGATATAGAGATATAGGGATAGGGATATAGGGATATAGGGATAGGGATATAGAGATATAGGGATAGGGATATAGGGATATAGGGATAGGGATATAGGGATATAGGGATAGGGATATAGGGATAGGGATATAGGGATAGGGATATAGGGATATAGGGATATAGGGATATAGGGATAGGGATATAGGGATATGGGGATATAGGGATATAGGGATATAGGGATATGATAGGGATATAGAGATATAGGGATAGGGATATAGGGATAGGGATATAGGGATATAGGGATATAGGGATAGGGATATAGGGATATAGGGATAGGGATATAGGGATAGGGATATAGAGATATAGGGATAGGGATATAGGGATATAGGGATAGGGATAGGGATATAGAGATATAGGGATAGGGATATAGGGATAGGGATAGGGACAGGGATATAGGGATATAGGGATAGGGATAGAGGGATAGGGATAGAGGGATAGGGGGATAGGGAGAGGGAGATAGGGATCTAGGGATAGGGATATAGAGATATAGGGATAGGGATATAGGGATATAGGGATAGGGATAGAGGGACAGGGATAGAGGGATAGGGGGATAGGGAGAGGGAGATAGGGATAGGGATAGGAAAAGGAAAAGGAATAGGAAAGGGACAGGGAAAGGATAGGGATGGGAAAGGGGCAGGGATAGGGACAGGGGAAGGGACAGGGGAAAGAAGGAAAGGGACAGGGAAAGGGACAGGGAAGGAAGAAAAGTGACAGGGAAAGGGACGGGGAAAGGGACAGGGATGGAAGGAAAATACAGGGAAAATACTCCGGGCAGCAAGGGAGGCAGGCTGGGGATGATTCCAGGACAGAGCCTTTCGCAGATCCTTCACTGCTCCACACCTCGGTTCGACACCCCAAATAAAACACCAGTCACACTGCGATACTTTGAGGAAAAACCATTGATGCTGTTCTGAACAGGCCCAGGCCAGGGGGAGAAAAGCTGAGTTAGAGAGTTAAGGGGCAATTAAGGAAAAGCAGGACAAGCAGAGGTTCCCACGCTCAAGAGAGCAAGCAGAGCCATGGAAAGGAACTCCTCATGGCTGGGAACAGCCACTGTCCGTCCACGCTTTAATGAGACAGAGCTGCTAACAAAGGGACACCCCTGCCTTTACAGGATTCCTCATTAAAGCCTTCCGTGACTGCTGTGCTCCATGGCTGGGTTTTAATTGGGTCTCTCTTTACTCTCTCACAGATTTTTGGACTGCTTTTTAAGCCCACAGCTGTGAGCTGCCAGAGGGGAGATCAGGAATGGTTCTGGTTTCTGCGTTGTGCCTCAGACCAGGAATGATGATGGGTCAACCTCTTTAGGAGGAAGGAGCACTGGCTCAGTCAGGTTTGGGTACTTATTGCCTCTGCCAGCACTCCTTTGCTGCTGTGGCTGCTGAGCACAGGTGACCATCCATCACTGGGTGACATTCTGTAGGTGACTGATGAAGCTGTCCAACTAAAATGACCATGTAAGTGCAGCAGGTTTTGAATCCAGACAACATCCATTCATTTGCTTCTTGCAGTAAGAGAGGACCATATGGCTCTCAGCAACCCTGAAAATCCCATGATTAGAGCAAGCTGGTCGAATTAATCTCTTTTCTAGGAACCAATAGGACTATTCTCAGGAAGTTGTATTTCTTTAAACATGAATCTCTTATTCCTTTTATGTGCAGATTCAGGGTTAGGGAAGAGGAGAATGGCTTGACAGCCCTGTAGACTGCCAGTCAGCTGCCAATCACAACAGTGACAGCACACACTGCAGTAGCAATACAGCTCCCCACACATCCACTCTCTGACACAGAGGTACAGAGCTTGTTCCAGAGCCCCTGCCACCTTGACCTTCCTTTAGTTTTACAAAAAAAGCCAAAAAGTTCTCCTTTCCCTCACTGATGTACTAAAGGATCTATCCAGACTGGAAAAAAAAATAAAAAGATCCAAGTGCAGAGATCAGATATGAGCCTTGGAAAGCAAAGAACTTATGAAGAGATGTGAGGAGATCTGAAAGAGAAAAGGGAAGCAAAATATTTGATCAGCAAATTGCTCTGAAGTTGTCTAGTTAGAGCAGGATACTTAAGATGTGGGGGTGTTTAGCTTTTATCTCAGAAAAAAGGAACCCTTGAACTCATCTTTAGGTTACGTGGGGCCTGAGTTTAGCACAGCCCTTGGGGGCACCTATTAAAAAATCTGTGAGCTGGAGCCCCTCTGTGGAACCAGTTACTGTTAGTCTAAGTGCTCTGGAGTTCAGCCTCTTCAAAGCCTCAGAGCACATCTGTGTCACTGTCCCACCTTGCTTGCTGAGGTTGTCTCAGAGTGACTCCTTGCCCTGACTCACCTCTCTGTGTGCAGGTGGGCAGCTCTGCAGTTCCACACTGGGAAGTGGAGAGTCACACTAAGTATTGTGGTGGGAAGAAAAGGAATACTTATTCCTGTTTGCTCTGCCCACACTTTAAAGAGGTTGCACTCAGTTTCGGGAAATTCAGTTAATTTCCACTGAATCTCTTCCTAGAGAAGGAACTTAGTCTAGATATGCAAGTGAGGAGCAACAGAGATTTATACCCAAACTGTCAGTATTAAAATCTGTGTCATTTTTGCATACATTTGGAGGGGAGGTGGAAGAAAAAAAAGCCCCAGGTTTAGACACTATGGTTTGAGGAGTTAGTGCTGAAGTCTGAGAACTGCCACAGACAGGTTGAGTGCCAGCAAGCGCTGGAATCAAGCTGATAAGAGAGCTGAAGAGGCTGTAGAAGCTGTCCTTATAGACAGCCGAGTATTTGAGCAAATATCTGACAGCTGGGAGATGATCTGACAGCACTGAACACGGGAGAATTCGATGCAGGATGTTGTCAGTAAAGGTGGGGGATCTGAAAGCCGAGGGTGCCCCACGGGTGCTGAAGTCAGGACAGTGAGACCAACATGTGCCACCCACTTGCTGGGCACCTGCACTGCCAAGGTAGTTTTTGTAAGGCTGGATCAAGCAGGTCAGTTTTTATTGCCAGTGGAGGGAGCTGGCATTACTCTCTGCTCTCTCTCCTTCTCCAGGTCTAGGTAGGACATGTCTGCTGGTACCAGTGGGCTATTTTTCCTTACTGATGTATCAAAGTGTTTAATCAGATATGTTTGGCAACTTCTTCATTTGACTCATGCCTATGTGACATAAATATTATACATCCTGCCAATTTAGTTTCCTGAATGTGAACTATGACTACTGGTGGTGCTTCCATATTTGCCAGTCAGGAATAAATAGTTAAGAGGAAATATTTAATTGAATACCACAGGCCATGACCGTCATTTGCACAATCAGCTGCTTTTCCATCAATGTCACTTCCACTTACATAGCAAAGTGTAATCTGGTGTCAGAAACAACGTCTAAAGAGTGCACTCCCTTGGGCTGATGACCTTATCTACAATTCTGGTTGTGTTCCAGCACATCATAGCAACAGCTTGAGCCCCAGCCTCTCAGAACAGCTTCACAGAACCATTTCTCTCTATAGTATACACACGATAGTCCTCACTGACTATTCTAATAGTCTTACTGTATTTTGAATCAAATCCTGTTTCCCATTGACTGTTCTGATTAAAAACATTACAGATGTGCTTTATCAGTTGGGTATTCTCTTTAAGTAAGACAAGCAGCAGGTAACAGGCAACAAGAATTAGCTTATTACCACTCTTGTCCCTGAGAACTTAGAAGTATTACTTAAGAGGTAATGGAGTTTTCTCAGGCTAGCTTAATTAGGTATGGCACAGAAGCAAGATACTTGATTTTCTTTTTACTTTAAGATTTTTTCTTCTATTATAAAAAGTTAATAACAAAACCTAGACATTCTGGGGAAGTGTTTCTACAAGCAAAGATCTTCCTTTGAAATTTTCTAGGTGCTGAAGCACCTCACATTGTAAAAATTTTAGTGGTTTAATTTTACACAGTATGAATGCTTTTACTCAATTTTAACAGAACTCTTACCAGACTATGAATTAGGAATGACTGTAACTCTGCTAGATGAGCCCAGCTAGACAGCAGCTGCACTTACCTCTAGCACATTAATGCCTTATTTGTTTCATTTACAACACACATGCTACCCTCAGAGACATTGCTCAGGAACTTCTAAGGATAGGCAGGGAATACTCCATTTGGAAAACAACATCCCTTAGTACAAATCCCCATCTCAAATGGTGTGTTCTGGTTAAAGCAGGCTAATTCAGCTGTTATTTGCAAAAATAAAGCCTTGTTGTCATTATGGTTGTGCTCACAAACTCTCTGTTCTCCCGAAGTTATTGCTAAGATAAAATTATCCTCTGTACCCCCAGAGAACCGAATCAGCTGTGAATTCTGAGAATCAAATGCCTGTTTCCAAGAGCTGCCCCGGTGTTTCCAGGGACGGCACCAGGAGCTGGGATGCCAAGGGCAGCCTGTTCCCATGGCATTTGGAGGTCTCCTTACTCCACCGAGTGGCCACTCATCCCACTGCACCAGCCCAGGGAATCCACAGCTGGCGAGCTGAGGCTGCTGCACTGGCAAGGAAAACAACACAGGAGACAGAGGTGCATGACCAGGATGGGATAAAGCTTTCTTTCTTCCTCTTCCAACAAGTCCCACAGTCCTCCAGATGCCCCTTTGGTACATTCCAGAAGCCTCCCTGCTGCCTTAGGGAAAGGACCTGTCCCCTTTTCTCTTGATGAGCTCTAAGCAGTTGGGCAGAATTACACTTCCCTCAGATTAAAACATGCAATGGTATCCGGCAACCTCTTGAAATCAACAAAATGTTTAAAACTCCAAGACCCAGTGTAGTAGCTACAGCCAAGCAATTTTCAACTTCTATCCCCAACAGAGCTGTCAAGTGACACACAGACATTCCTCTCTGGCTCTAACAAGCAAATCACATTAACAGACCTAAGCCCACAGAATCCTGAAGACCATTTTTGCCTCCTTTCTCTCCCTCAATTTTTAAAAAAATAAATTATTCATCTATAAAATCATCTAACAGCTGTAAAAGACTGAGGATGCACCAGCCAGTGTATTTTCTTCAGCCTAACTCACCCATAACACAGCATATGAACTGTGCAAAGTTCTCTCGTACTGCTTCACAAAGTTTCTGCAATTTTATTTTGTCCTATCCAAGATGGACTACACAACACCTGAATAAAAAGGTTCCATCTCCAGTTTTACTAGATTTGACTACAGGAATGTAGTTCCCAGATACTGCTGTATTTAGCAAGGAGAAATGGGACAGAGTAATAAAATTAGAACATCATACACTGTACTGATGCTACCACCAAACAGTGCTCACTTGTTATGTCTCCAGACTGTGTGAGGTGAGTCCAGTTGGCTGACCAGTGGGAGATAAAGGATAGAACAAAAATACCTACACAGAGAATGTAGGTGCAGCATCATTATCACTGTGACCATCCATGGACCAAGCTGGCTGTGGGGCTAATGGTGATGAGCAACAGGCTGCTCCAAAGACACCCAGCAGCCAGCTTATAGAGAAACAGCCCTGAAAAGGACACTTCAGGAACAGAGGAGCAATTAGACAAGTACCTTAACCAGGTTGGTTCTAGCAGCCTTTATAATTGCCTTTGAACACGATTGTGGTAGGCATTATCAAATCTACTGACTGCAGCTTGCAGATGGAATTATTCCAGCTGTCTGACGCTTGGATGAGTCACAGCACTTTAAAACTGATACAGCCCGAGTCAGAACAGTAACTACCTATAAAACCACTGCATTAGGCTATTCATACTAACACGCCTCTACTCCTGCAGGTATATCCAACATAGTCCCCTTCTACCTCAGTCACCAATCACAAAGGAAAAAAGGGCCCCCAAGCAGTGACCAAATGTCACATTTGTTCTTCCTCAACTACCAAATCTATCATACAGTAAAAGCCAAAACCAGGTTCAGAGAAACCTTGTGAGGGTGAACTCCGTTCTATTGAAGTTCTTACTGTTCCTTCATCGCTGTTTGTGGGCCAGATAAACTACTACTCCTTTCCTCAATGCCTTCTGGAAAACCATGAATATATTCCAGAGTTCAGAAGTGATGCACACAAATTGTGCTGCCACACAGCAGAATATTTACAGAAGAATAGACACAACATGAAAATGAAGTGCTCCAAGATTTCCATCCTGCCTCAGTACACAGACATTCTTCTTTTGTTGTGGCTTTGAAAGAAACTTCTAGCTTTCTTTCTCTGGCTTAGAAAAGGTAGTTTGCTATAGAAAGCCAAAACTGTTCTCACTGAAGCAGCAGTGCTGAATTATTGATCTTTAACACAGATTTGTTTCTACAAAAATTATCTTCAGCTGATGGTGAGCAAAGTAAGTCAGTGGCTGTCAATGCAATCAAAGCCTGCATACAAATGTTGGGCTGTTTTCTTTTGACTGAACCAGCATCTGTAACAAATCTTCTTAATATTTAGAATGACTCACTCTAATGGATTCGCCAAGTGACTGCCCTTATCTGGAAATGACATACTGCATGAAAGCCAAATGGACAAAGTATGTCACTGCTAATCAGATACACAGCAGGACTTGAACTCCTTTCAAAGCAACTGATTTCTCACAGCACCTGCTAGGAAGGTGACCTACCTTTGTGATGATGTAGAGCTGTGACACACCAGTTACAGAGCCTTTGGTGAGATAAAAGGAAGTAAAGGATATCTGCTTTTTTGCTGTTTGTGTTTAAATGGACACTATTTAAAGGCCTGTCTCCACAGGAAAGTATTTTTATTCTAACATGTTTAGATTTGGCATAGCCCCTAAAACCAACAAATCACTACCACCAGCCTTCTTGGAACCATCCTTCTCCCTCACAAGCCATCTCTTTGCCAACTGAAAAACCTGCAGAAGCAGGACAAGAAACAGATGTCTCAGGCCTATGACTGAGCACAAGCTCTAGGCAATGTGAATCAATGTCCCACTTGATAAAGAAGTGTAAGAATAACACTGAATGCAGCATTCTTCTTAATTCTTTTCCTCTAGCAAGCCCCATCTTATTATTTGTTTAAGCATAATGCAAAATATTGTATATAACAGGATTGAGGACAAGCCAAACCACAACAGCAGTTTGAATGAACCCCAGCCAGCAAACAGACACCACACTCTGCTCCTGAGAGAACCTGAAGGGTAAAAGGGAGAAAACTCATATGTTGAGATAAAGAGAGTTTTCATAGGTAAAGCAAATGCTGCACACACAGGCAAACCAAACCAAGGAATTCATTCACCACTTCCCCATGGCAGACAGGTGTTCAGCCATCCCAGGAAAGCAGGGCTTCATCACATGTAGCAGTTACTTGGGAAGAAACACCCTAAGTCTGAATGTCCCCCTTCCTCCTTGTTGTCCCAGCTTTCAGGGCTCAGCATGGCACCACGTGGTGTGGGACACCCCTGGGTCACTTGGGGTCAGCTGTCCTGGCTGTGTCCCCTCCCAGCTCCTCGTGCCCCCTCAACCATCATGCCTGGGGTGAGGAGCAGAAGAGGCCTCGCTGCTGTGACAGCACTGCTTGGTGACAGCTAAAACATCCCTGTGTTATCAGCACTGTCCCCAGCACAGATCCAAAACACAGCCCATGCTATCTGCTATGGAGAAAATGAACTCATTCCCAGACCAAACCAGCACACTGCCCAGGCTAAAACATGCTGATTTGCTTGGAGAGTTATTTAATAATATTCCAAGAATGCAGATATGCACTTTCACACACTTCCAGCAGCCTCCTCTTATTCATCTAGAAAGCCAAAACAGAGAAGATGTGATTCTCAAGCAGTGAAATCAATGTGATGCTGAAGAGCTCAATTAGACCTATTTATTGAAACAAGTATTTAAAAAAAATAAATGTGGATTTGCATTGCTAAGTTCTCAAGAATACAGTTCAAGGAGAGAACAGGAAAAAGGAAAGCCAATACTGCAGCTGCTGGGTGACTGCACATGTGTTAACAGAGCATTATGCCTCAGTCCTTGCTAAGCCAGGCATTTCATGACAGTTTCAGTTGCTGAAGTAATTGAAGGGTTGCTATTGATTTAGGATCCTGACAGCTGGAATGAGCTGTTGTGCCTCCTATCAGACACCAATAAACAGCAGCCACTTTGTGCTCCATAGCAGAAATCAAATGATGTCTGACTATGTACTATATTAAAAAAATATTGTTTCAAAATAATAGGTCTCTGCAAGACTTAAAAATATCTTTTAAAAATATAGATCAAGATTTTATATATCCTTCTTTTAAACACTGCTGTTATCTCTCAAAATTACACTATTATTGTTCAAATAATGCTCCTTTTTTCCACTCTCCAGGCAAAACCCAGAAGGTTTAAGAGGCTTCTGTCCCTTAGGACTCTTTTCTGTACCAGAGGGTATTAACAGGGCTCCTGCTTCAGCATACAGGAAAGCAGGAATTCCTGCTGGATGTGCTTTAGGTGTTAAGGCTAAAGGCAAAGTTTGAGTAAGTTATTAAAGAGAATGAAAACAAGAAACATATGGCCACACAAAAAAGGTCAAATCCCCCCTGGGGGGTGTTTTTCTCTCTCCACAACACGGGAAGCCTGAAGAATCCTGAATCCTAACTCAGGCACCCCAGCACGATGAGATGGACTGTGATTCCTCTAGGGCAGGTCCTCTATCCTGGTGTCTCCATGTCTTCAGCTTGTAATCCAGCCAGGTGACTCAAGCAGAGGCCTGAGGACAAAGGAAGGAACATTCCACAGCCTCATGAAGCAGGTCAGCTCTTTGAGAGGAACACAAAGCAAATCTATTGGGGTCAAATCAGTTTTAGCCTTGGTGTGTGGACAGACAAGGGAGCATTCCGGGAAGGACAGCTGGGAAAAGAGCAGAAAATCCTTCCAAGTCAAAGGCAAAGGCTCAGAGTTACTTCTTTATGACAGTGGACTTCCCTCTGGGAGAGTCATTTATGAGCAGTATTAAGGCAGCAAATCACAGCTTAAAAATTCAAAAGCAACAATTCATTCAAGGAAAAAAAAATGCCTTTCCACGAGTGCTTGTGCACTTTATCACAAGATCAAGAGAGGCTGTGTGTCCAAACAGCCATCATTCCTCCTTTGGCTTCGGATTCTGGACTCGGGCTCCTCGGGAGCCCTGGGGCAGGGCAGGAAGCCAGACCAGCTGGCCTCCCCTTCCCTAGAGCTGCTGCTGGGTCACCATCCGGAGCATTTTCAGTGCCATTTCTCCTTGGTCAGATGGTACCTAAGCACAGAGAGAAGCACATGATAAGCAGCTGCCATAAGGACGCAGAGAGCAGGCACCTTCTTCAGCCTTCTTGCTGATCATGGTGCATCCCACCCCAAGCAGTTCATCACTTACCATGTGCCCAGCCTTGAGAATCCAGAAGAAAGCCAAGTTCTCATAGGCCTTGTAGAAAGCAGCTGTCTCTGTGGATTCTGGGGACACATACAGTGCCTTCCACCTTTTCTGGCTGAACTGTTCCCGACAAGGCCATTCCAGTTTCCGGATCCACGCTTCCTGGCCTGGTGGAGATAAGAGGGATGTTTGATTACAGATACTGACACAGCTTGGGAGTCCAGTTCAGTAGGGTGCCCTTGTACCTTGTACCAACACAGCAGAGTTAACAGAAAGTCTCTGTGTGCTCAGGTTCTAAAAATAATTTTATTACACTTAGGAAAACAATCAAGGCTGGTTCAGGACAAGCTGAAGCAAATCAATGGAGGGAGAAGCAAACACTGAAGGTGTGTATGAAATGGACTTAGGATTGCATAAGTTAAACAAGTGCCTCTTGGAGGCTCTGCAGCCCTGGAAATTCCAAAATATTTTGCTTTACTCCTTAAGCACCTTGAATGTCCTGCCATGGAGAAGGATCAGCCACACCAAGTCCCCCATTTTGGGAATCAAGAGACACTGGTTCTCTGTTTGTTAGAGACGCATTGAGAAGAGCCTCAAAAGGCTTTCTGTTTACAAGTGCTGCTAGAGAAGGTGGAGGTCAAGACAGAACAAAGACCAGGTCCAGGACACCAAGGGTGACAAAGCTTTAGCCCCCCTCTGAACTACTGTAAGAATTTAGATGTTAACTGCAGCTCAATTTTATCTCAAACTGTGACAAACTGGAGCACCACTACCTTCTAGTCTGTTTTGACAGCCTAGTGTTTCCTGGCTTTATTGACTGCTGTATTGTTCATGAAGGGCATCTGAATATCTAAGTGGGCAGAGATAGACAAAGAATAAAGCATTTCACAAGACAGGAAGGTGTTTGCGTGGTCTGTGACTGCAGATTATTTAACCCAAAAGAGAAGGTGAGTGGAGGGGAGCAGGACAGTCTTGCAGCAGGAGGCACCCCAGGAGCATTTGGCCTGGCTCCCAAAGTGCCCCTGGACCAAACCTGCATCTTATGAGCAGCAAGGGACAAACAAAGCCCAAGATGTGCAGGAGCCTGCATGTTCCTGAAAGCAGGTGTGATTGCTCTTCAAGTGCACCTGCCTCATTAATTACCAACATTCTTCATTCATGAAAGAGCACACACACACATAGATGCATCTGTCCAGAAGACTTAAGTCAATGATTAGCTTCACTGGAACAAGCCATTACTGATGTCGCAGATCCATTTCTCAACAGCATAATGGAGGTAAAGGATGTGCCTCTCTCAGAGGAATATAAGCAAAGTATACTAAAAGCTGCTCATTTATGACTGTAATATTTAAGCATTGCCAGTTAAAAGGTTTGCATAAACTGGAGAAATCCAGGTACCAATATACTGGCACCTTCACATTCTACTCATCACATGTTCTATCCCCAGCCCCAGGCAAGAAGTTCCTTACCCATGGTGTCAACAATGAGATCCAGCTGCCCATTATAGACTGTAACATTAACATTGGCTGCCAAAAGCTGATCAACGATATCAATGACAGGTTTCATGAAGTCCTCAGCCATGTTCTCAAAGACCTGTCGGGACTGACCTGGTTGGAACCAGAAAGACAAATTTTAACTGATGAAGGATGTCACCCCCAAGCTGGTAGAGAAACACGGGCTAAAGGTTCTAAAGTGGAGTTTACAGCAGCAGAAAAACCAGTCCTAGCCCAATCCTAGCCAGTGATTTATCAGTCTGAGGAAGCAAAGAGGACCAGAAAACAGCCAGGCTCCCATTGCAGCTCCTGGCTCCCATTTACACACACAGGGTGGTAGCATCAGTCCTTTAAACCTTCCTTTCTGTTTTACACCCTCTCCTCCACACAATGCATCATTACATGATACCAGACTTCTGGCAGAGAAAAACTGACAGGAATTTCAGCAAGAATGCACAGAAGACAGAAATCAATGCTGAGATACAGAGGATCTTCCTCCCTTCCCCCTGTATTTTCAATTACTTGGCTAAAGACAGATACAAGCAGCAGAATTGGAACCAGAACCACATCTGCTCCCACAGCCTGCCCCAAGACATCTTCATTTCTAGGAATAAGTTCCCTTTTTAGTCTCAATGACAAGGAAATGTGACCAATTGCTACAGTATTGTCCTACAGGCTGCAATACTGTGAACAGTCCTAATGGACTCAATTAGGTGCACATCAGCAGACAGGAAAGTACCTCCCCATTTCACACAGTCAGGAATAATCTTCAGCTTCTTTCTGATGGGTCCATTCATCAGTTCATCCAGGCTGTTCTTGTGCATGTTTCTGACATGGTGCTGGTAAAGTCGCACTGGAAAAAGAACACACTTTGATCAGTGGCACATCTCAATCATCCTGCACAGATAACCATTTCCAGTGTCACAGGCATGGCCAACAAACCCTTTTCTAATGAAAATGAAACACTACAGAGAGAGATTTGCTTCCTTTTACTAGAAACCACTGAAGTCAACCCTTATTTAGGTCAGGGAATGATGTGGGAGGAACCCAACCATCCATGTCTCCTTTTGGCTAACACAGCACTTTGTCAGGAGCTCAGCTTCTGCTTTAGCCACTTGGTACAGACATGATTTCTTCTCAAAAAACCACTTAGTTTTGTGCTGCAATGTTTTACCTTTGGGAGTTAACTTCATCTCCCCTGCTGAAGTCAACAGAAGGAAATAAAGAGCCTGAAAGAAACTCTACACATGTCTAGAGACTATTTGTACTGATGAGACATTTCTGTGTCCTAGCTTGAAGACAGAAATGAAAGACAATAAGAGGAAGTAACTTGAAGGTCATAAAAATATGTTGCAATTATATGACTGCTTCCTTGCTGTAATTTGTGCAGGATGCATAGGTGGAGTTGTAATCTATAGGGTTGTTCCACATTCCTATCTGCCTCTATTTATGCAAGAGCAAACAAGTTTTGCTCAGGAGAATATCAACATCCATTTTAAAGATGTGCTAAACTGAGGCTCTTTGCACCATCAGAACTGAAGGTATGTGAATGCAAACATAGGGCCTCAGAAGCTCAAGTACTTGAATACAACTTACTGAGATGGAGATTTTCTTGTGCATCTGATTTCACTTCTGGAACCTCCTTAGTCATAATGTTATAGAAGTTCACATTGTCTGTGTTCTGAAAATACAAGGTAATTTCAGTAACACTAACAAAACCATTTCTCAGACACGAGGAACAGACTATTCTGAAAAAATCCCAAACAACAGAGATAAGTAAATCCTAAATAAAGGACCCTGTGACCCGCCAGTTCACCAGCACTTCAGGAAGATACTTACACAAAAGCTTTAGTTCTTTTGCTTTCTTCATTTGCTTTGAGAAGTGAGGAAGAGATTCCTCAAGCCTGCATTGCTCACTCATGGGTTATGCCAGAGATACTACTCACTCCTCCAAAACACCTGTGAAGCTACAGGAAGCCTTACACCCCACAAATGACCGTGGATCCTCATTACTCATTCCAGAGAGCTGCAGTGCCAGGGGATGCTTTCAGACAGTCTCTGCTGCCACATCTTATCCAGCCTGGTGCTGCCTCAACATCCTTCCAAACTACAACCCTCCAAAATCTAAAATCCTTCCTCAGGAGCTGAGTTCCTCTTTTGGAACTGCTGGCATCTGGATGTGCCCAAGAACTGTAGAATGGCTGCCTGCATCCAAAGGACACATGTGATCAGTGTTGCCAGTAGAGCAGTTACTTGAGGGGTCCTAATTTACTCAGGCTTTGAATTTTAAAGTTCTGATGCAAGGTCAGAAATCAGTTCACAAGAGCAACCCCAGAAGAAGGGAAGCAGTGCCTTCACCTGCCAGCACCATCACAACTGGGAGGAGAAGATGAGCAGACTTGAAGAGAAAGGGAAAACAGGAGCCACAAGTTCTTTCCAAACAGCAAGAAGTGAAACCAACTATGAGCAAGGCACTGTCAGCTATGAAACACCACCACCACCACCAAAAAAAAAATCAAGCCCCAAAAATAGCAACAAAAAAAGGAAGTAGCTCCAGATCAGCCTTTCTGTTTGAGGAAGCCAGAGCCATGTACTAAACAATGAGATGTTACAAAGAACAAGGTTTGAAGCAACCTTTTAACAGGAGAGACGAGTAAAACTTTCCCAATCCTTTTAGCTGGAACTTGCTAAGGAAAAAGATGTGACTCGCAGTAAAAGGCTATAACTTGAGGTTCCTTTCCATCCTGTGCACCTATTATAGTTCTTCAGAGATCTGTGTTTAACTTGAAGCTGGTGTCACACTGAATACAGTTTTCAATATTCAAAGCTTTCATTTAATTTGAAACTGGGTTCTGTGGAAATCAACAGGACCAGTTGCATGCTAACAATGAGGCACCTGTTTAAGTGATTGCCAGGTTGAGACCTCAATGCAACACAAGCCCACGAGGACTGTCCTACCCAGTGCCTCTCTCCATCACACAGGGGTGCACAGCAGCAAACAGCTCCTTTACATCAGCCACAAACACTGGCAAAAATGACTGGGCAGGAGAATTCCTGCCAACCCAGTGCTCCTAGAAAGGATAACCTGAAATCATGTGCTGCCCCAGGCACCAGTTAGTTACTAATGCTGGTCAAGGATCTCACCTCTTCAATGACACCTTCAGCCTTGCCCCACAGCTCAGTGGCCAGCCCATACTGATTTTTATTTATTGCATCCATTATTTCTTTGGCAACAGCAGTCACCTCTGCTAGACCATTATCATCAAGGAGAGACTGGAAAACAAGCACAGAGGAGGAAAGCTTTCATTATAATTTTGCATTCATTTATTGCTAACAGCTTTTGAGGTTTCATTCTGGGTAAGAGGTAACCTTAAAATGCAACATCCATTTATACTGCATGGCAGTACAAGTGGTCAGGTGAGGACCAAAAGGTCAACAAGGTACTTACAGTGCTGTAAAGGTAAGGCCCCCAAGACAGCACAGAGTCTAAAGAAACAGAACAGATTTCAAACATTGAACTTTTTAACATACGATTTAACTTACTTTTATTTTGGCAGCAATGATTGTGGCAAAAATTTATGGAGATGAATTAATCAGTAAAAAGGTACTGCCAGCTCAGTTTAGCCCTAAGATGATGTACCACAGAGAAGCGTCTTTACAAATCCTGCAACATCATTAACCCCCTAAGCATTAATCAGTGAAATTTATTCCCTTAAGGAAGGAAGGACATTTTTTACTTTAGGTACTCATGGAATGATTAAAACAACCAACAAAACAAAACAACAACAACAAAGCACCCACAATCTGAGGATTTTAAACATACCCAAAGGAGAAATCCATGAGTCTCCAAGAGCAGTCCCCATAAAATTGCACTTTATGGTCCCTTTTTGAACAGCCTTGGTAAATAAGGGTAAAAACAAAAGAGCGGCTTTTACTTAGACATTCATGACTCTAGAATTCATTTTCCCTAAGTGAAAAAGCTAAGTAGCATTGTGAGTTAGGCAACAGGGACAGTGTATCCCAGAAAATAAAAGTTCTTGTAGAACACCACGTTTCCAAGTGAAAAGCAAACTACATCCTCCAACTTACCTTGTTCAGCTCTAAAGCAACACCAGCTGCCATTTTACCTCCGTAAGACTCAGAAAATATGTAGAATGGGATGGTCTGGAGAGAGAGAAGGCACACAAGGAACTCGTGGGGCAGAGGGCAGAAGGTACCTCCTACCATCATCTCCCACATCCCACAGAACCAGGCACTGGCTGTTCACCTCTCACTGTCAAACACTCAGTGTTTTTCTTATGCTTCTCAGATCACTCAACAAACAATAATCCGTCCCAATCCTTACCTAACTAACCCCAAAGTCAAGACACAACTTCTGAATTGTGGGAAATAAGAGGCAGTGATGATAACTACACTGAGTCCCCCCAGCCACTACCTAGGAGCAAACACTGCCCATCTGGAAATGCATTCACTACTTCTCCCTGAGCTCCATTTAAAAGCAAAGAAAAATAAAATGCTAAACAAGAATTCATTTCACTTACCTGGAATTCTGTTCTACATGTGAAGAATTCTCCAAGAAAAGTCATCATATCAGAAACTACCATGGTAAGGTTTTTGGCAAACAAGCTACAGTCATCCACATAACTGAATCCAGTGCCCACAGGATTATCCACAAACAAGATACTGGCTGCCTGCAACTGTACAAGCAGAAAGAAGGTTTGTGTGAAACCTCAGTTGAGCCCCAGCAAAAAACTTAAGTTTTGATGGCACAAATGATTAACAGAGCCAGCAAATCTCTGGAGCTGAAAGAACGTGCAGAAAAATTTGGTGAAAGTCCAAAAGAGAGAATGGTACTGGTGAGACTTTGTCAGAATGCAAAATAAAGACAAAGGCTTTCTAAAGAAAGCATTTCTCTTTTGGGTTGCTGGGCTTTTGTGAGATTGCTATTGTTGTGTAGTTACACCTGTAAGAATCAAATCAGCAGACCAGCACAGAGCTTGCAGCAAAGCTCACAGGGGTACAAGGTAAGGTCTTTCAATTTGCCCAATGTGTAACAAGAAGGGTATCCAAAAAACCCCAGTGATCCCAGGGCAGGTCACCCACACGGTCTGGGGAGCTCCAGGGTGCTTTACACTATTTGTAGCTCAGAGCACAAATACATTTCATTAATTAAACTTCCACCTTTGCAGGCAGCTGTAATTTGTTTTCCCTTGAAGGCCATACTGGACCTCTAATTACAAGCCATACTTTTTACACTGCCAGCCATCCAGAAAAGGCTCTATGGCTGCACATAATGAAGCTGTGATCTGAAATGACACTTTCTACAACTTCCCTGCTCTCTGCTTCCCAGACATCTGCATTTCACAAATTCATGGAAGCCCAGACATATTTCAGCAAATCAAATTAAGAGGTGTATCCTTCAGTTCTAAACAGTTATTCCTAAAAGCCAATTTATTAGCCACACTATTTTAAGATGAAGTACTATAGTTCTACTGAACTTTAAATGAAACCTGTTCTATGTGTTTTTCCATGGCAATCATCTGCTTACACAAGCAAAGAAACATTTGCAATCAGTAATTAGAAGCTGACTGTACCCAGGTTGTATTTCTTGGTTTCATTTCTTTGTCTAATGGACCAATCTCTTCAAAGTTCCCATATCCACAGCCTGAAGCTCCTGGACCTCCCTGTGGGGAAACACCAAATGATAAAGAAGTTAAAAGGCAGCATGGCATGTGACAGGAGAAAAATAAGAGTGAGCCAGGAAGTAGAATGACAGATTGTAAATTTATAAAAATGGCTTTTGCACTACATGTTAATTTGCAGAGCAGGCTCTGTTCCTCATTTTTCATTAAGTGCACACATCCCATTTCTGAAAGCAAGAATTAAACAGAGGAGCAGTCACCCTCTTGGGAGAGCATCTGATAAGCTGCATGTGAGCACAGTTTCAAAACCTTGTTCCCTGAATACTGAATGCAAAGGTTAGTGATCTGCAGGGGTCTGCAAGTCATTAGCTTAACCAGCATGTACAGCATGTGCATTTCACCCTGATGAAATAAGCCAGAAAGAAAGAGATCAAGTCCCCAAAGTGATTATATATTAAACATTAACTTCTAAAATGTACTGCTGGAGTGACTGTGGAGAACACACCACTGCCTGTATCAAACTGTGATTGAATGGTACCAATCTCTAAACAGTCAGAGTCTCTTTTACTTGTCTCCATTTAGAAATTGTTTTAAATCTCTTATTATTTCAACTACCCTCTCTCTCTTTGAACATTGTTTAGACTGCAGGCTCTCCAGGAAAGGAGCTGTGACACTACAATGCACAAAATTTAAGACTGTTGTAGGAAAGATAAGAACCACCTCTGTTTCTGGAATTGATGGAAGGTGAGCAGTTGAGGACACCCCACAACTGCAGAATGTTTCTTCCCAAGCTGAACACCTCGTTCACAGGGTGAGTCACTTAGAATTGGGCAACTTTCAGTCCCATTTCTGTAGGGCTGCGAGATACCACTCAAACTGAACCAGGCACAGATGGAAAGAATTATCACTTAGCTGTCTTTCAGCAAAACTTACCTGAAGCCACAAGACAAGAGGTAATTCTGTGAAGTCTTTGGTTGGGTTATTTGCATAGTAGAGCCACCAAAACATGTGGGCCTTATTTCGAACCTGCACATATCCCCACAGCTCTTTGGGCTCTTGGGACTGCCTCAGAACTACACCTTGAGGGGAAATAAAAGTAAAAGTCACCTAGGTAAAAAGGCTCAGCTTTGGGCTTTCCATTACATTTTTTCCAAAACATTACATTTCAATCTTGGGTGTGGTAATTAGAAGTGTTTCCATAAAAAAAATATACTGTAAGAAACCTGCCTATACTTACACCCCCACGCAGAGCTGAGTTATCTTCAATGCACGAAGCTAAGTGTGTAATTAAGTGCTTCCTTATCAGAGCCTGGTGTTAGAGCTGCTGCTGACACAACAGCCCAGTCACTGGGCTAATTTGTTCTATCAGGAAACTCTTAAAGCCTTTCCAAGGCCTGAGCTAAAAGCACAACCCCTCTGGACAGGATGGAATAACTCACACCAGCTTCAGGGTCAGCAGTGAGAACAGAAGGGACCCCCAGGGACCCCCAGGGATCAGCTCTGAAGGGAATGGTCCCTGGGAACCCTGGCTGTGTTCTCAGCACCCTTCCAACCAACCCAGCTGACCTCCAAAACTTTGACCCGAGTGTCGAGGGAGATCAAATCACTTTCCAGCCCCCAAGGGGGTCGGTCTCTTCTCCCAGGCGACCAGCAGCAGGACAAGAGGGCACAGGCTTTCAGCTGTGCCAGGGGAGGGTTAGGTTGGGTATCAGGAAGAACTCTTTTACGGAGAGAGCGATCAGGAATTGGAACGGGCTGCCCGGGGATGTGGTTGTTTCATCATCCCTGGAGGTTTTTAAGGCGAGATTGGACGTGGCATTTAGTGCCATGGTCTAAGTAAGCAGGACGGCTGGATCAAAGGCTGGACTTGATGATCTTGGAGGTTTTTCCCAAGCTGGCTAATTCTATGATTCTAAATGCAGGTCTGATACCTACATGCACCCAAGATACCCTCCTAAACTGAGCAGAGTCAGTGCAGTCAGGTCACCTTAAGCAACCAGTCTATTCCCCCCCGGGACAGTCGCTCCCCCGGCACAGACCTTTGAAACTCCCCCTCCCTTATGTCCTGGCTCAGGGCAGGAGGCACTCGAGAGGCAGCAACAAGGCTTTTTTGGCTGCTCCCGCCGCCTCCTTCGCCCCTTCCCTCCCGACAGCGGCGGAACCGCTCGGGGCGCGCCCGGCTGTGGTGCTGATCCCATCCCATCCCCATCCCAGCAGTACCCCACCCCATCCCATTCCCATCCCTATCCCATCCCCATCCCAGCAGTACCCCACCCCATCCCATCCCCATCCCCATCCCAGCAGTACCCCACCCCATCCCATCCCACCCCTATCCCATCCCCATCCCCATCCCAC
>JAWWEE010000041.1:4252046-4285393 GCA_035221455.1 Xenops minutus
CGGGGCACCAGTCCCGCAGCATCCCCCGGGGCACCAGTCCCGCAGCATCCCCCGGGGCACCAGTCCCGCAGCATCCCCCGGGGCACCAGTCCCGCAGCATCCCCCGGGGCACCAGTCCCGCAGCATCCCCCGGGGCACCAGTCCCGCAGCATCCCGAGGGACGGGGCGGGCGCCGCCGGGGCAGCCTCGGGGCCGTCGCCCCTCCCGTCGGGGCGGGGATGGAACACGTTATTTTCCGGAAAGCCTCCGCCCCAGTTTCGTTTCTCCGGCTCCACTTTCGTTTCTCCGGTGCCAGTTTCATTTGTGGGTGGTGAGAGCAGCCGGCGGACGGGGCGATGGCGACGCTGGAGACGGAGCTGAGCCTGGCGGGGCTGGAGGACGAACTGACCTGCTGCATCTGCCTCTGCGTCTTCAGCAACCCCGTGACGGTGCCCTGCGGACACAACTTCTGCGCCTCCTGCCTGGACCTCACCTGGGCCGGGCTGTCGGAGGGTTTCAGCTGCCCGCAGTGCCGGACCACCTTCCCGAGCCGCCCGAAGCTGCACAAGAACACGGTGCTGTGCCGGGTGGTGGAGCAGCTGCAGGGCCGCCCCGGGGCTGGGGAGCAGGAGGAGGAGGAGGAGGATGGGGAGGCTGCGGGGTGCGGCGCGGGGCAGCCCCCCGTGCTCTGCGACAGCTGCCGGGAGATGCCGGCCGTGCAGACCTGCCTCACCTGCACCGCATCCTTCTGCGCCGAGCACCTGCGGCCGCACTACGAGAGCCCCGCGTTCCGCAGCCACCAGCTCTGCCCGCCCCTGCGCGACCTCCAGCACCGCAAGTGCTCCACGCACAGCAGGCTCTTCGAGTTCTTCTGCGCCAAGCACCGCACCTGCATCTGCTCCCTCTGCCTGCTCGGGCACAAGCTGTGCCCCACCACCCCCTTGGAGCAGGCTAAGGCCAATGCCCAGGTGAGCGGCCGGCGGGGTGGGGCTGGAGCTCCTTACCAGGGACACCTGGAGCTCCCTTCGCTCCTCCGGGGCCGACGCTGAAGGGTGACGGGGAGGTTGGACCGAGTCTTGGACTGTAAATCATGTGCCTGACCTTGGCAGACGGTTCTCTCCCCTCCAACGCGCATTCAGGCACACTCTCAGAGTCATTCCTTGCCTTTTCCTCCTCTCTCCAAGGAGAGAGAGTCATTCCTTGCCTTTTCCTCCTCTCTCCAAGATGTTTCTCAAGGGCCAGGGTTCTGGGAAAGTCATGGGGTTGATTGCCAGCTCCTGGGCTGGGCTGGCCAGTGAGGTCTCCCACTCTCCAGGCGTCACCCAGAACTCTGAGCCTCCTCTGCTGCTTGCTGCCAGAACTCACTGCGTGTGTCACAGGCTGACTGAGGGGCTGGAGACATTGTTCTGTGGATGTTTTTAAGAATCAAAGAGTTATAAAAGTAGCCTAGGGAGATTTTCAGCACATAGATAAAAGCCAGAAGGAGGCTCATAGGGCAGAAGCAAAGGAAACCTGGCCTTCGTATCTCAGAGTGCAGCTGAAAATCAGAGGCTAGATAAGTAAAGTCTGCTTGAAAAGTGTAGGTGACCAAACTCCCATCTGCTCGGTGAGTGTGTCCAGCTTACCCGCAGAACTCATCCCTGACTGAGCTTAGCAGCATCTTAAACTAAAGGAACAGGTAATTCACACGTGAGTGATAAAATTCTCAAAATGAGAGGGGTGAACAGTAGCGTTAACTCCATGCCCAAATTCCAGCCTGAGAGCTGACCTTTATTCTTAGCATGAGAACTGCTGTGCTGATGAAAGCACTCGGTGCTTATCAAGGGAGTGAGTCAACAGTGTGCATCCACCTTTTAGGGGAGGTGGAGCTGCAGGGAGGGCGTGGGTGCCACAAGCCACTCGTGTGCAGGACAGTGCTTTTAAATCCTGGAAGGTTTAAGGAGAGGTAGGCTTTAAACAGATAGTACTGAATGCTTACAAAGTTATGTAAAACTTTCTGTGAACACATGCCTTGTTTCAGTGAGGGTGACCCCGATAAGACATGGCAACTGCTGCTCTGAAATACTTTCTGATCTCTCCTGTTGCAGTTGATGCTGAAGAAGAAACTCACGGAGCTGCATAATCAGAACGAAAGAGCTGCTAAGGCAATGAGCACCGTGGAAGCAAACAAAAGCCAATCTGCTGTAAGTTGGTGACTGTTCCAAGTGCTGTCAGGTTGCTTGGCACACACTGGCCACGGCGTGGTGTTGGGGATTGTAGCCTTGTGACAACGGCTGTAGTGCTGAGATTGCATTGGCAGGAGAAAATATTATTGGGAAGGAACGGAAAAGAGGTGTTTTGGCACGGCCAAGGCAGCTCTGTGGGAGATGGGAGTAAACTAGTCACTGTGTGTTTTATAGCCCCACGTGCTGACACCCAGAATGGGCTCCATTCCTTGTGAGGGAAGCAATTTTCTTTACAAACTACACAGAAATACTCAGCTCTTCTATTGCCCATTTCAAGTAAGAGAAGCCTACGTGTTCCTCAAAGGCTTTCATACAGTAGCAGTAAGAGTATTTTGTTCACAAACTGTTCTTTTGAGACCTGTATGTCTGTTCTTGTCTGCTCCAGGAGACAGCTTCCAGAAAGAAGGATTTGATTAGAAACGAGTTTTCAGAAATTAGAGCTATAATTGAAGAAAGGGAAAATGAGATCCTGAAAGCGATTGCAGATGAAGAGAAGAGAGTTTGTAACAAGTTTGATTATATTTATGGAGTTCTGGGAAACAAGAAGAATGAAATTGAGTCTCTCAGAGATCAGATTGAGATGGCACTGGCAGAAAATGATGACGTTCTGTTTCTGAAGGTAATTATGTCCTTTAAATGTGAACCCAATTCTTCATGTTTCTAGAATGCAGAATCACAGAAACCTGCTGTGGTTGTCCTGCTCTCCAGACACTTTCAGGTATATGGTATTGCAGTTGTGTGCAAGAACCTGCTATGAAAGGACGTACCAATGGGTACACACACCAATGAAAGAACACTGAAATGATGTCTGAAACTCCCCCCAGTTCAGCCACTCCCTCTTCCACAAGCAGAGGGGCTAGTGGGTGAGAGAACTCACCTCCATGAGGTGCTGCAGGTCCTTCTCATTGTTTCAGATACCAGGTGGGAATTCAGGCATGTGGGCTGCTAATGACATTTTGTCATAGATTGTGTCCAACTGTAGCATTTGCTCTTTTGAATTTGAGATGAATGCACAAACTCCACCCCGTTTAAAGTAACTTGGTTATGTGTGTGTGTGCTACACAAAGTGGTCTGCCCAAGTCTTTCATTTGTCATTTCAGAAAGCAGCAGCACTGCAACTAATAACACCAAAAGAGGCTTTCGTTCCTATAGTTGAAATGGACCAAAATGTGATACATTCCACTTTTATGTCTGCTGTTAGCCTCAAGGAAGCATTGAAACTTTCAGTCCCTCAGTGTAAGGATCAAAAAGCTGAAGGTACTGTATCACTGAGAAAACTGGCATTTTCTGCTTTGGCTGTGAGTTCAAATGAGGGATCCTTTCAATCCAAATATAATTTAAAAAAAAATGCAACAAATACAGTTGGCTAATATAAATTGTGTCTTCCAACCTCTGCAGTCCTCCACAAAAACATCACAGTCTGGGCTCAATTAGGAGACAAAACATCCCAGTGCTTCGTTACTGTTGCTTATACTTGGATAAGTTGATGAGTTTTGTGATCCTATGCCCTTCTGGCCCAGCTCAGCCTTTCTTTCTTGGAGCAATTTGTGGTGTCATTATGTAGCAGGCTTGGATGTGGATCTGAGGGAAGGCATGAGATGCTTTACTCTGGTAGGACTCTGGTTAACCGGCTGTAAAGGTGCTGATTGTGTAAGTGTTGTAGAACAAAGCCCTGCTTACTGGGTTAAGCAAAACTATCTTTTGGACTGGGGCATGGGTATACACTTTCCATCTCTGCTGAGCATCACTTCAGTTCTATTCACATAACTGAGAAATAAGATGGAAAAATGTCCTCACTGATGTATTACTTTGTAATTACTGTGCTGTTCTATGTACTGGCAATACCAAGCATAATGTAAAATATTGCCATTGCAGCCAGACCTGGGAAAACTAAGGGCCCTCCAGCAGCTCCTACAAACAAGACCTCTGGGGGGAAAAAGCCTCATGGACCACGTAAGTAATGAGGAAATCATCCTCTCCTAACTATGGTTTTACTATTAAATAAGAGTTCAAGCAGTTACCCAAGAGCTGTTTGCTGTAGTGGTGATGCAGTGGTTATCTGTATGAGCACCTTGGCATGGAAAAGGGAGGGTGTGTTGGGATATTTAGTGATGGATTCCTTGTGAGCTGGAAAGCAGTGAACAGCACAGGTACAGTGGTGCATCAGCCTGTAGTGGTGTCAGTGTGTAAAGCAAAGCAGAGCCTCCCAGCCCTCTGATTCTTGTAGGATTTTTAAATTTGTCCCAAACCTTTTGGCTTGTTTGATGAATTTCTATGTATTGAACTCTGCTTATGAGCTGTTCATGTTCTGTTTTTTCAGGTGCTCCCTCACAAGATCGTTTCCACAAAGAGAAGATCCTTCCCCAGACTCCAGCTACTCCACAGGTGGAGGCAGATACCAGTAAGTGGTGATTAAAGGAGCCTTATTCAAACCTGTTGCTGGTCACATCTTGCCTACAGGGTAGGGCTGGGGCAATGGAGAAAAGTCTTCGTGGCAGGTTATACTGGGCTCTTTCAGTGTTGTTTTGTTCAGATACCAGAATTCATGGGCACTTCTGGGGAGATCTTTCATATTTTCTTTTTGAACTAAATCCAAGTGTTAAGAAACTACTTCTGTTACTCCCACAGAGCTCTAGACAAATGGTCCTTTCCATTCACAAGTCTTGGGTGTGGACACTCAGAGAGGTCTGTTGGGGAAGATGGAGTTGAATAGACTTTTAGCTCCTGTTGCTGCACAGAAGTTATGCTGTAAAAAGACAAGGAATAGTCTGTGCCTCGTGGGAACAGGTGCCACTTGGCTGAACATGCTGCATCCTGGAGGAGACATTAAGTTCCTTCCAGGCTTTTATGACCCTATGAAATAGGAAGCAAATAGCAGGTTGTGCTTCCCGTGCAGCTTTTCAGTGTGGGTGTATTTGTACCTGGCTTCAACATGTGGGACTGCCAGCTCCATCTACTGCTGCAGCTTCAGAAGAGCCATGATGATGGTGTTACAGCTGACAGTCTCACCAGTGGCTTTTCATTCCCAGTAGAACTCACAGTCTACTTCTTTTTTTTTTCTTTTCCCTCCAGAGGAGAAAAAGAAACCTGTCAAAGCTGGTAAGTCCAAACTTTAGCATGCTTATTCTAATTGTCATTGATGGCTCTTAAAATGATAGGCAGATGGTCATTAGTGGTGTTGGTGTGTTGAGCAAGATGGTCATTAGTGTTGTTATAAGGTTCACCTCTTGCTCTGAGAAGGCTCCTACTTGGGATACACTGAAAGGTTGTCCAGAGGCAACGGGATTTTCAAAACCTGACAAGACATTGAATAACCTGAGCTAATATTGAAGTTAACCTGGCATGGAACAGGAGGCTAATCCAGATAAGCTCCAACCTGAGTGTGTGTGTGATGGCGTGTTAAGTGTGCAGGGTTTCTTCCCAACTGGCCAAACTCTTTTCTTCTGCCAACACAGCACCAACCACTGCAACTGCTGCTGCAACGAAAGAGCTCATTGAAAGCTTTCTGAAGAAATCCAGAGAGGAACTTCTGCAATGTAAGAAACTCAACATTACACTACTTAAAGATGGACTTTGGGCTCTTACAGCTACTGCTGTAGTCCCCTGACAGAAACACTTCTGAGGGGCTTTAGTTAGCTTAATAGGCCATTGGCTGGTTGTTACAAATGAAGGGAATTTTTGGAGGAAAAAGGGGGCAGGAGGCTTTTAAGTATCTCTTTTGGCAGATGAATCAAATTTGTCTCCAATGTTTATCTTTATGAAGATAAATGAAGTTTTCTAAGTAATGGCATTGGTTTCCCCCAATATGATGGCATAAGGGTAGCCTAGAAATAGTGTAATGAACTGGATTTCTTTTAAAGTGAAATGCAGGCTTTATGTGAGCCCAGGATGGCTTGGTAAGATGCTGTACAACACAGTAGACCTTTTGCTGCCAGATCAAAGATCCCTTTCTTTTGCCAGCAGTTATTTGGGTGTTAAAGGAATCCCCTGGGGATTCAGGAGGAAAGGAAACTGGCCCTCCATTTGCCTGCTGTGTAACGTGGAGCTGCATTTGAACTCAGCAGCTCTTAGTGTGGCCCTAAGAACTGCCTGCACTGAGGAGGAGAGCAGACCTGGAAGATAAACACGCGTGGGGACAAGTGCTTAGGCAGGACAGGATAAATAAAAGAGCTTTTCTCTTCAGTGCCTTCCCATGACCTGTGTCATTGCAGATGCTGCCCACATCACCCTGGATTACAACACAGCTCATAACAACGTGATCCTGAGTGAGAACTACACCAGGATGTCTGTCTCAGACACCTCTGTGGGTCACAACTACCACCCCCAGCGCTTCACCGAGTGCCGCCAGGTGCTGGGCTTCCAGTGCTTCAAGAGAGGCATCCACTACTGGGAGGTGGAGCTGCAGCAGAACAGCTTCTGTGGCATCGGGGTGTGCTATGGCAGCATGGCCAGGCAGGGGCCAGAGAGCCGCCTGGGCAGGAACAGCAGCTCCTGGTGTATCGAGTGGCTGAACTCCAAAATCTCGTCCTGGCACGACGACGTGGAAAAGTGCTTACCCAACACAAAGGCCACGAGGATCGGTGTGCTGCTCCACTGCGAGGGGGGCTTTGTCATCTTCCTGGCCGTGGGGGAGAAGCACAACCCGATCTATAAATTCAAAACCCAGTTCACCGAGGCCTTGTACCCTGCCTTCTGGTTGTTCTCCAGTGGCACCGTTCTCTCTCTCTGTCAAATGAAACAGTAAGGTCTCGTATCTTAGTTGAGATATCTGAGTACTCATAAATAGGTAATCAAACTCAAAGTCTCAAAGATTGATTGGTTGAGATGAAAATTATTAGCTCTTTTAGGCAGTTTGGGAAATCTGCTGATTCTTAGGTCTGAATTGCTAAAGCCTTTATGTAGTGAATTAGCAAAATGCTAATGATAGTAAAAACTACAATGAAAGGTTCTGCAAAGGCTTCAATTGCCCTAAAATCAAAGTCTTGGTAGGAACCATTCTGAAATGTCTTCAGTAGCTGCTGTGGCTTCTGTGGTTTACTGTAAAGGGCACCCAAAATGAATGTGTTCCAGAGGAAACAATAACCCCTTTGAGAAAGAAACAGGAAGAATTCCTTGACAAATTCATGTTCCAGGCTTTGAGGGAGGTCTCAGTGTTGCCTTTTTGTCTGTACACAGACTGTTCTTCATACACTTGTTCTCAGTGTATGACTCCATGAGATGCTACAGGAAGAGCTACTGAAATCAGTAAGTTCAGGTCTTACAGCACTAAGCTGTAAAAGCCAATGTGACAGATCTCATCAGGATGGAAATGAAGAGACTTTTAGAGTTGATGGGAAAGAAATGGTGTTCGAATCACCAGGGATTAAATAAGTGACATTGACTCAGGTGCTGGGAATACACCAGAGTCTTCAGGAAGACACCCTGCAGAGCAGTGCTGTGTGTCCTGTGATAACACAGTTTGTGGCATGAAGCATTCTGTCTCATCTTCTGACTCAGAACATGCTTCACATCTTCCCACTGAAGGCTCCTCAGTGTTGGGGTTTTTTTGGTTGTGCTGGGGAGTTCAGGGGCTGCATTTTTGGCTTGGATATGGAGTCTAAATGTGCTGTTCGCTTAAAGCAGGGTCTCCTGTCGAAAAGCTTTTCCTCTTTGTGAGGTGGGATATTCTCTTCTGGTGTACCTTTAGTTGTTCAGGTGGTAGAAGCTGAATTTCTTGCATGTTTTTGGGACTCTGATTTGAGGGGTCTCAGGGCAGTGTGCACAGTACCTAGAAAATGCTGTGTCCTCTCTGCATGAAGCCTGTGGGCAGACAGGTGAGTCTTGAAACATACAGGGAATTAATACAAAGGAGAATATACATCCATTTCCACTGGGATGGAGTTTTAATTCTCCTGGTGTTCTTTGCTTTGGGTTGTGGTATGTCTTTAGAAATTCTCACTGTGTACAGAGGAATCTGTACCTTCTACTTACAACTTTAAAACAGAATCTGTGGGCAATCAAGGTATTTGGATCTCATAGTTATTGGGCCTGTATCTTGTTGATGCCTCTGCACTTACTGTGGTAGCTCATTTCCTGTAGCCCATGAAGAACAGGGAAACTCACACCTGAGACTTCCTGGACTTTTTGTAAAACTCCCTTATGGGGCTTGGTGAAATAGAACACAAAGCCACTGCTGGCAGTTTGGCAGGGAATTGTTAGAAGGCTTAAAAGGACATCTGTGATACATTCCACATTAGCCAAAGTGCTTTGGAGAGAGACTTTCAGGGAATTCAGGCTTGGTGTCTCTATTTTTACTGGGTTTGTGAACTCTTGGTACTTTGTTAAGGATATCATTAGTCTGATTTCTTCCTTTTTTTTTTTTTTTTTTTTGCCAGAATGGGTTATGGAATTGATGGTGTATCTAAAAGTGCCATGGCTGTGTCTGGAGCAGTTGTACTATGCCAAGGGTCTCTGCTTTCTGAACCACAGTCAGCACTGAAACTCCCAGCCTAAGCAGAACTCTTTAAAGGATGCAGAGGGAGGACATGACCTGCTGGGAGCCAACAATGAATGACAAACTTGGTTTTCTGCCCTTCCAGTTTGTCAGCATTGAAGGACAAGAGCAGTTTCCTCTCAGAAATCCTTTGGCTGCTTGGCTGTGCCCCAGGGCTGCAGATCCCCTTGGCAGGAGCTGCAGGATACTCTGTGCCCTTGGTGGTGGGCAAAGGTTTGTGCAGTGAAGATCTCTGTTCTCTGCTGCCTCTTGCCTTTAAAGGGGTGTCAATACTGACCTCTCAGTCTATGGGCTTCTGTAGCCACAGTCTGGAGTGACACCCAAACAAAGCCAAGAGCAGCTTTTATTCTGCTTTGTTGGACAAGGTGGGAGTTCTTGAAATGTGACATTGGGGAATGACCAACAGCACAGAACACATAAGGTGTCCTGGACTACCAGGCAGTGAAATAAGCCTGCCACTGTACTCCTGATCTTATTTTTTTGCTTTCTTGAGTGCTATGAATGACTAGAAATCATAGAACTTCAAATACTGGGTTTCTGACAACTTGTTTCCATTAGCTTCAGATATCTTGCAATATATTGAAACATTAGGATGATATAACATTAAGAAAATACTAGTTACAGCATGATAAATGATGATTCATAAGCCTTTTCAACACAACTGAAGTGGTTTTAGTTAGGCAGTACCTATCAAATCTGTACTGATTTTAAACAAGACAGATGTAGAAGCATGTATCTTGGTTGTACTTCTCTTGTTAATTCTACAAAGAACCAAACTTAGACAGTCTGGATAAAGAACTAATTCTGGTGTTAAACATCATGAGGATGTTGATTGACTTGCATTTTAATGTACAAATGAGTACAAAAGAAAGAGTTGCTCACTGAGAGTAAACTAATCTCTTTAAGTTTAATCTTTTCTTCAATGAAATACATCAGTAAATCACCGTATTTAGAAAAAGAAATGCTTACTGTTATTCCATATAGTTGTGTCAAACAGACCATTGACATGGGTTTTATGCCATCTGCTCCTTGTGCCTGTAATTACTCCAGGAGCTCACTGGTGAATCGTGATAGTTTCAATTCAATAAATACTCAGTAAACCCGACTCTAAATGTTTTGTTCTGTGTTCAGAGGTGAAGCAAAGCAGTGAGGGAGGCAAAAGGGAAGGCATAACAGAGTACAAATAACAGGTCTTTTACGGCATAACTCAGTGAGCTATACAAGAACCGGGGGAGAGGAAAGGAGAGCTGCAGAGACTGTGGTATCCTCTGGGCTGTCAAATTCTGTCCTGGATCTCCTTCCCCAGGGAACATCCTCAGCAGGAAACAAAACTGTGAAAATATTTATAGGATGCTCCCTATTTTAATAAAATTGTACTTAGCTAGTGTTTAACACACTGTATTTCTACACCCAGTTCTCTGATTCCCTCCCATTTCTTTCCCCCTTTCCCAATTCCCTCCCAATTAAGTGGCTGCTACTTCTCAAATAATCACTATGTCAGTTAAAAACATGTCATGGTGTGGTCATTGTAGGACTCCCATTCAAAGTTCATGTCATTTAGACTTTCATTGGCAGCTATTTTGTCCCATTAAAAAGTTCAAGGCAGCAATTTGTGAATCTTGCTCAGCCAAGTAGAACGGTGCAAAAAAAAAAAAAAGGAGTCATTTCAAAAGTCAATTAATTGTGGCCTGTCAGAGAGCTGCTCATTCAGTTTTTTCCAGGCCTTGTCATGGGCTCACATCTGTCAGCCCTGTGTTTCCCAGGCTGCAATCAGATGCCGTTACACAGGAAATAATGGGCTTATTCACACCATTTATTTGGCTCTGTGTGGTAGACACATTTGTATATCATTTTACGGTGTAGCAATTCCATTTACATAAAGTACAGAAAATTATGTGAGTCTGGCCAAAGCACTGAGCGAGGGTAGGAGGAGCCACCATTCAAATAATAAAAACTAATTGAAAAGAGGCAGATAATTTAGGTGAAAACACCATCATGAGCAATTCTTGATCCTAAATTAATTCAACAGAACTTCGAGGAGTCGAGTTGTTGTGTTTTGTCTGTGCTTGTATTAAACTCCTTAATGTTTTTCAATGGAAGAAAAGAAAATTTACTTTTTACAGCACCTGTGTTCCATTTTAAAAATCAAGTAGCTCCTGGGGTTTTTCTTTGCCTCAGGGGTAGGTTTTTTCCCCCCCAGCTTAGAGAGAGTTTCCACATTTGTCTGTAAAGGAAATCAAATAGAGATTGGGGAGGAGAGAAAAATAAGAAAATGCATGTGGCAGGTAGGCAGACCAAACATGTTAGAATTTGGTAACATTGGGTACAAGCTGCTTTCTAACCCCCCAAAAAGACAGTCTTTTCAAAATTCAGAGTTATTTTGTGAGATGATGATGTGAAGAAGGAGACACTAACATGGGTTAAAAGTCAGAGTTGACAGGGCTCACAGAGCCATCATCCTCAGGGGATTCTTCAGGTCCCAGTTTGGGTGGAATTGTCAGCTTTAATCCTTGGTTTTAACTCTGTTCCAGATTCAGTATCCAGAAACTGGGCTGAAATTGTTCAAGTCCCAACAACAGTGTCTCTCTTGTCAATTGAGCTCAAACTCACAGGGGTTGGCTCCTCTTTCTCTGGCAGCCTGATAAACAAACATGAAATCTTTAAACCGAGGGGCACAGCCCAGCCAAGCTTCACCAAAGTGTTCATTCCCAGTGAAGAGGAAATCTCCACCTCCCTTCTTCACCTTGCACTGCAGCAGGGTTCGTATGGGGCCTCGCCACTCCCCACTGCCTTCATCCTGCTGGAAAATTCTGTTTTTCTGCCTGTAGACTCTCTGGATGCTGACATCGACCTGGGACATGTGGTTCTCTGGATCGTGGGAAACATTTCGGATAGAGCCTTTCACCACTGAGTGTGAAGGAGACAGGGGTTGGTTATGGAGCAGCAGGAAAGCAGCTTGGGTATGAGGAGAGCAGGAGGGGTACAGGTTTTACACCTACACATGAACACATTTCTGAGCCTACATTGCATTCTTTGAACAGAGAATCCCTCCACGGACAGGGCTGTGTCCTTGGAATTGTGCTTTTTGACTACTCAAAATCAGCTACATCTGAGGAAAAAGCATCTAACTTGCTTCATCGTGCAAATGATGAACAACTTTCTTAATGTGACTTTATTTGAAGCCTTATTTAAAAGTCACCTGTACCTTCTCCCAGAGGGATCCCGGCTGGAAGGAAAGCATAAGAAGCCATAGTCTCTGAAAGCATCCTTTGCATCAACCACATGGACAATAAAACATCCCATCTGACAGGTGTTTGCTGTCCTGAAACCATCTTTCTCATTGTCACTGCCCCCATTTTTCACAGATACTAACTAGTCTTCTGCTAGTTAAGTTAATCTCATCCCACATCCAGAAAAGGGCCAGTGTTTGAGCCATGAGCTCTTCAGCAAATGACAGGTTTCCAAAGCAATGGGAACATCACCACCCTCCTGCCACAAAACTCATTCAGGTACAGAAAACTCAACAACCCAAGGCACAGAAAAAGCTTATTTCTGAAAAGTCTCCAAGAAGTTCCTCATTTAATTAGATTTCCAAGGGAATGCAGAATTCTGTGCAACAGATGTCTCTGCTCTCTGTCTCCCTCTTTGTGTGATCATTTTTAATCAGGTGCAGCCAAGTCTATTGACAAGCTATACTGCACTTGTTCCTGGTGCTCCAAGTTGCTCCTGCACTGCTCAGGGCCCAGTGACTGAAGACCTCCATCCTAAGGGTAACTATAAAGCCCCTATTCACTCCCAGTGTCATTTACACTTTCATTAGCAGCTATTTTCTCTAATCAAAAAAGTTGATGATAGCGATTTGTGAGCTCAGGGCAAGGAAGTCAGGCCATAAATAGAGTCAGTTCAAAGGGCTATTCCTTCTGGTCTGCTGCTGCTGTGAGTGTAAGTGCCCCCATTGTGTGCCTGGGCCTCCACATCTGTCAGTCTCTGCTTGTTCTGGCAGTGCCGAGGGAGAGCACCAGCATGGGAACCAGTAACTTCATCAAGGGAAAACAACAGGCTGGATTGCACCAATTAATTTAGAAGAAGGATAAAAATTACCAGCTAAGGAGGGCTCCAAGGGAAGCCTGCTCTGCACTGGGTTTGTATCTGCACAATGATTTTATCAGCGTTGAAGTGTGGCAACCCCGAAAGGAAAGCAGTTATTTGGTGAGCTTTTTTAAAACCCTGAATAGGGGTAAATGGAATTTGTAGTTTTATATTTATGCATGTACATTTACAGCAATGGAATTGTGGCCACGTGGAGAGGCAGCTCTATAGCTTTAGCTATTTGACCTAATCAAAGAGGGACAAATGTGCATGTGGAAAAATAGGGGAATAAAATGAACAAACCACTCAAAAGAAAAAAAATCTATTGCCTTATTAAATAGACAAAAAGGAAAAAGCTTTTAATGTATCATCAAATTAGTATTTCTTATTATCTCTTTTCTTATGGACTGTAACTGCTCTAATTTCTCATAAGCCATGAAACCTGACCAGGACGTCTCTGGAGAAGTTTAAACCATCTGAAATTTTTAACTAAGCTACAAACAACTCACTGCCCCTGCAGAGAAAGAACTAAAAGTGTGTGAATTGTGAGGGAAGAGGGAGGGTATATTCATAGTGGATGAAAAAAAAAAAATATGGACAAAGGGAATAAAAGTGAGCACACCAAGCACATACGAGCTGTGTGTCTGTGTGTCTATACACACTGGCTTTGCTCCACATGAGAGCCAGCAGCACACCTGTGACAATTACTCACTGTTCAGTTCTCCATCTTAACCTTTCTGCCTGCAGGAAATAAGGACCTTGGCAGCCAGTTTCTCCCTTCTAGGTTTCACTTTCCCCCCCTTCAGATTCCTTTTCACACAGCTAGTTTCTTTGCCAGATCAGAGAGCCCAGTCATGCCATTACTTTAAGAAAAGCAGCAAATAAATCTAAATAATCAATATCAATTAAAGGCAGAATAATTCCCCTTTAGTCAGCTTACCAAAATCACTGCTGCAAATGGCCATAAGAAGTTCCACGTTGTCACAAGGACGGCACATAGCTAGAAAAAACCAGAGCAGGTATTGATTTAGAATACTATAATATATACATTATCATGCAATAACACATACATTATACAATATAAATTGGTGAAGAGCCAGTGAATTAGGAAGGGAAATGGGGCAGAACTACTAGCTTAGAGAGCATTATGATCAGATGCAAACCAAAATTCCTGTTATGCTCTGTTATACAACCACAGCAAAGAAATAAGCAAGGGGATGTTCTCAGTGGTGGCACTGCCAGGCAGAAGGACCCTTGATGCAATGACAAAGCCCTCAACCAAGACAGCCTTTGTCACTAGGGATGCACCAGCAAGGCCAGTGGGTACAGATGCCAGCCCAGCTGTGCCCCGCCAGCAGAGCCCCTGCCCTTACCCTCCACCAGGGCCATCCTTTTGAAGTCGGGGCCGGCGGTGCTGTGCTTGCCCAGCAGCTCGTACTGGAAGCTGGCGGTGCGGCGGCTGATGTCCCTCTGCGGGCTGGCCTGCAGGAACAGGGCCACTCGCTGCGGCCGGAGGGCACTGAAGCACGACACGTGGCGGGGCCGAGCCCCTCCTGGCTCGCTCAGCACCAGGTGCAGCTGCCCGGCGCGCTCCACGTAGATGCTGGCGCCCTGGAAGTCGCTGGCAGGCTTGATGCAGACCGTGGTGTGCTGGGCACTGGCCAGGTTGGGCTCCAGGACGACTCGCAGGGCTCGGGCTGGGTACATCCACTCCAGGGAGCCCTCGGTGCAGCGCAGGTGGACCTGCTCCACGGCACGGGAGCGGGGCTCCCGGCTCAGACCGCTGCGAGACAACACGGCAGCTCCGGCACGGCGCCCGCAGCACGGGCAGCACAGCCCAGCAGCCACCACCACCACCACCACCACCACCACACTGCCCGCTGCCAGCCCTGGCTCACTCCTAAGGACCCTGGAATGGGCTCCCTCCGGCTGGGCTGCATGCCCTCCCCCCCCTCGGCTCCCGCAGAAGGGATGGAGGGGTGCGGATTGCTCGCACCTGGGTGCACGGGAAGGAGCCCCAGCCCCTTTCGCCTGCCTACCAATCCATGCTTGGATGGCTGCAGCACCCAGAGAAATGCCAGAGGGGAATTTCTCTCTGCAAATAGCTCAAAACCCCTCTGTGCGACAGGACTGGCCAGTGCTCTGATGTCCAGAAAATCCCACGGGTGAGCGGATAGGGATGAGAGCCGCTGACCTGCTGCACAACGAGCACCGATGCTACCCCTGAAAAAAATTGGTTTAAAGACCTAAATTTCCAAAAATACTTTTACTATCTCCAATAAGAAATCACCAAAGAAATGCTCGTGATGGAAAAGCGTCGTGCTGGCGCTGCTCCCGAGCTGTCGCTCAAGCCGCTGCAATTCCACTGCCTTCAGCACAGTGACTTTTGCCGAAGTCCCTTGCGAGGACCAAACCCGCGATAGCGGAATTAACGAAATGTAACACATCAACAAAGCGCAAAGGATGCAGTACTTGAGAACACTATTTATCGCCGTTTTCCCCGCCAAGGGACCGAAGCGAACCCTCCAGCAGCGCCCGCGGATGCCCCGAGGAGCCCCGAGGTGCGCGCAGCCCCCTCCGAGCCCCGCTGCCCCCGTACCTGCCCCTCCAGCTGCAGCGATCGGCCGAGCCCGGCCGTGCCCCGCCTGCCCCGAGCACCAGGAGCAGCAGGAGCAGCAGCAGCAGCAGGAGCAGCCCCAGCAGGGCCGGCAGCCCCGGCGAGCCCCGCACCGTGGCCATGGGCCGCCGGCAGCGCCCGGCCGCGCTCCGGGCTATAAGGGCGGCGGGAGGGAAAGGGGTGGGCTGGGGGTGTCGGCCGAGCCCGTCACCGACCCCCCTTCCCCCCCGCCCCGCCAGCTTGGCAGTGCCACGGGGAGAACCCCCAGCACAAGCTGGGGGACGGCAGGGACACCCCTCCATCCCATCATCCTCATCATCCCCCTCTTCATCCCCCGCGCCGGGCAGCGCCTTTTGTCTTTAAAATATTTAGAAGTGATTAATAACAGTTTCTCATCGCCGCGTAGGGGCAAACAAAAATCGTGTCAACATAATCAAAGCGAACTTTTGAGTGAGTGATGGAAATTCAATAGTTTTAACTTTTGCTTTCATGATTATCTTTCAGGGGTCCGTGCACAAGAAAGCTCCAGGGCCCACGATTATCATGCTAAAAGCCGGGCTGTGCCTGCCAATAATTAGATTTCTATATGCATTGCCCTTTCCATATTTTCAATGAACGACACGGGGAGCTGCTCTTTCGCAGGTCTGGGAGAGCGAGGCTCTTTTAAGCAGCTCCTAAGCGTGGAATGGGGATTTCGCGGCCGGGCGGGGACAATGGCCCTCGGCACGGCTGGGTGGCACATCCCCGGAGCCGCAGCGCTTTGTTCGCGCTCAGCGCCCGCGGTCACCGCGACCCTCCGGCCATCTGTTACCTTGCGGTCACCAGCGCCTTCTCGCATTGCCCGCAGATGCGCAGGCAAAGAGGCTGAGTTTGCCCGCGGCCTTTCTGCAAGGAGGGGTTTTCCTGGAGGGAAAAAGAGATTTGCTAGAGGTACCCTGAAATCAGAGCTTTAGCCCTCAACGCTGGACTCCTTGAATCGTATTTGGACCCACACGCAACCACCTTTCTGTTCGTTCACCAAATACTTTACAGTTTTACTTTTTATTAGCAAAAAAGAGAGAATTTCAGCCTTGACTTGTGCTTTGCTAAAGCCCCGTGTAATTCCCTACATGTACCTGCGCTGTGACTCCTTAAACTTTAGGCTAAAGTCTGGCTCAAGTCGGTGCTATGCACGGTTCACTCCAGCACTCTACAAACATTGAAAGATGCATTAAACCTCGATGGTTATTAGCATTAGTGCCAGTGATCCTGAATGCTCTGTGACAAACTATTGTCTTACCCATCTATGAAAAAAATCCTGCTGAATATCTATGCTCTGACCTCCTCTTGAATAGAAAACAACACACAAATAGTCTTTAAAAGGTTTGATTGTGGCATAATACAGGAGCTGAGGGGCCAGAGCCCTTCTCTCTTTTGTGCAAATGAGACCGGGGAACAGAGGAGAGGACTTGGGGAGGGAACTGACACTATGATAAAGTGGCCCCCAGGAGGATTTATTCACTTCCAAAAGCCCAGAGTAACCCATCTGCTGCCATCAGGAGAAAGCATTGAGCCACTTGATCCCTGAACTTCTTCCAGCAGCAGCGTTTCCCCTTTCTGGGGAACGCCCCGTGTGTTTTCCTGCCCTGTTCTCAGCGGCCCCCCCCCCCCCCATCTCCAGTTTAACATCACACGACACCGAAACATCTCCTGTTACAGCTCTACCTTGACATTGCTCATTACAGGTAAGACATTTGTAGGACTCTTCCCTGTCCTTTGACTAAATAGTGTGCAGGGTCACAAGCTGTTTTCAGAACCCAAATGACTGACAACAGAGGTGAGAAGGAACAAGCTGGATGTTTCTCCTCACTGTTGAAGCCATTTTAACCTCTATTCTAAAGTCACACAAACTTGACTTCCTCCCCAGGGGTGGAGAGATATGAACCAGGGGTGGGCAAGCGGCTGCTGAGACATCTTTGCAGGTTACCAGTGTTGGACTTACCTCCAAAATGACATTATTAGGCTGTCTAGAGTTTTTCCCATGTATTGAGGTTTGAGACACCGGGACTTTCCAGCAGGGATCTCAGGCAGAAACACGGCCGTGGAGTTCAACAAAATGCAACTTTGTTCTCAAAATTCCTACTCTCATCCTGCTGGATCCCTCCCAAAGCCAGGCAGTCGTTGTCATCCTGGGTTGGTACAGAGTTGGAGACTCACATTTGCTTTGATGTATAGTGAGGAATAAGAAAAACTGAGTTTAAATGCTTTAATCCACACACTTAAATCTACAGAGAAATACAGTACAAATAACAAGACAACAAAAAGATGCAATAGGAAATTCAGTAACAGAGTCAGTGCTGTGAAAAACCTGTATTTACAAATATCTAGGATGAATATGAAGCAAATGTTTCTCAAAAGAGCCTTCTGGGAGCGTAAGTCACAGAGACAGGCCATGGTACATCTGACTGAAGTTTTCATTCTCCCCTGTGTTAATGTGGAGTGACACCACAGAACAGGGCAGTTCTGTGGCTGCAGCTTCTCCCATCAGAACCTGACCCAAGCACTCAAACCACACATCACCCCATTTAATGACTGGAGCAAATTTTTATGAGACACAATCATGCTTGCTGTGCCTCTGCAGCAAATAAAGAACAGACTTCTCAGCTTTTACAACAAACACTTTTACAACAATACCTCCTTATCCTCACATTTCAGCCTGCCTTCTTTTAAAAACCAAAGGAAAACCAGTTTGGGACTTGAAAACATCACTTGATGTCATGGAAAGTCTAGAAAATTTTGATTTATTTTGGAGGTTCAAGATTATGGTGGCTCCTTATTTCTTTGCAAGTAAGATCTCACATACTGTAGAGCCATGAGCAGTGGGGTCTGCTCTGAGTTTTTGTTCTCTGAGAAGAGAGGCAGGAATGGTGCAGACGGTGTCTGCTTATGTTTGGGCATTAAATATAGATCTCAAACTACACCATATGGAAACAACTGATCTGTCAAGACCACTCATCACTCCTGCTTTACTGCTTGGTGGGAAACAAAAAAGACTGAATCCCAAATGTCACCTTTATCAGTTAAAAAAAGCCTAAGATGTTATAAATTCTATTTTTTTACCTATTACTTGCACTTTCAGCTCGTATTTTTCCTGTTAAGTGCAATGTCAGAACATATGGATTAACACATTCAATGCAAATCCCAATTTGCAGCATCACAGTATGTGAAGCTAAAGAACAACTTTTTTCTTAACTGCTAACATGCTGGTATTTTCTTGTAAGTAGTTATTATTAATTTAAAGTTACAGCTCTTAAAAGTAACATTTTTACAGTATTCCAATCACTAATTACTAAATAACTACTATACATGTTTGAAGTTATAAGCTACAAAAATAAAAATCCATTCTGTTTAACTATAAAAATCCTAGAAAGAGAAGATGGCTGGAGGTATTTGAAGGACTACAACAGCTGGTAGTAGACAAAATGGCTTTTGAGGGATGTAAACCTTGAAGATACAGAATGCAATAAATTCACAATATTACCTCCCACGTGTTCTTAAAAAGAAAATTATTTTTATGCTGAAATCTACAAACAAATTGCAAATTGAACAGTGCAAAAAATAAATTACATACAGCAGTAAGGGTGCACAGCAGGAAACAGGGCAGCGTTAACAAAGTACATCTTTGAATACATTCATACAGTGAAGGGCCAGATCCTCAGCTAAGGTAAGTCTGCACAACATCACTAGGTTTAGTCAAGGCAAGTGGCTTTACTCCAGCTGGAAGTATCTCCCTGAGATGCCCAAAACCTGATCTGAGTATTCAGCATTCTTAGCAAGGTAACAAAATTGTGATTACGTCGTGCTTTCAGAACTGTGGCCTCAACAATGCTGAGAGAGCATTTAAATTCTCACAATATACTTAACATGAACAAGTGCTCTCTGCTGTCTCCTCCCTGTGTTCAAGCAGCAGCTCTGATTTCTCAGAAAAAAAAGAACACTTTTAATTAAGTGGTTCACATTCAACAGAATTAGTTATGTACTGGTATTTTAAATCTCAAGACAACCTAATTTACCAACCGAATATGCAATTTTTTCTTTTCCACAAGGAAGGAAACTGCTTGTAGTCTGTATGAAGTACAGAACTGAAGAGGATTTTCAGTTATAACACAGGCAAATATTCCTAAATGTCCTACTCTCAGACTAACTGGGTTCCAGTGCTGCTCTACCAAGCCAAGTAAAAGAGAGTAACTACTATAACACTGCTACCATTGTGCTGCTCACAGCTAAAGGTGCTTCAGGCTTTCATTTAAGCAATGAGATACAATAACACACACTGTAAAAGCTCTGAGCTTCAGTGCAACCTAACACAGAACCAGAAGGAATCAGCCAAGCTGAAACCAACACCTCGAACACTCAGTTCTCAGACTGTGGGGAACAAAGAGGCTCCTGCCCAGCAGCAAAGAGCAAAAACTGTCCTTTCAATAGAGGCCAGGGGGTCTGGGAACCTTTGGAGTCCTGACAACTGGAAAAACCAAGCAGGTGGGTCACTGGGCTGAGAACAGCTCTGTGCAGCCATTCCAATTCTCTTTCCTGACAAGCTGGCTGGCATGAAGGATAAACTGGACAGAAGCTCACTTATCCTTCTGATACTGTCCCAAATGACATTTTTAGCTGGAATTGAGCCAGCACAAAGTGACTAATTAAATGGCTGAGGGAAAGAAGTGCTTATTGAGTAGTTGTAAACACCAGCAACAAATTCTCCATCTGAATCAGCTGAGGTCACACAGAAGAAACTTTTACCTCCCTCTTGCTATAGTATAAGCATTGCCTCAAGATTGTCTCAAAGTGTGTTCAGACATGGTAACATGGTTTTTGCAACCAGAAGAAACTCCAGGCTGTTTTCTGAGGGCAAGTACTTAAAGCTTCTAACTAATGACAATGATGTTTCAATTTACTTAGTGACCAAGAAAAGCAAGACCTGGGGGAAAAAAAATGAAAGAGAAACACTGACAGCGGACATGTTAAAAAGTATAAAATGCGTAAGTTATGCTATAGTCTTTACATTATGAACATGAAATGCAATTCATAAGTGCTGAGAAAAAGGTTCAAATTTGAACAGAACCCCAAATTAATCTGAAACCAAAATATTACTATTGCAGGGAAAGAAAACAAAAGACTGTGTTCTTTAATAACTGCAAAAATTCCAAAATGGTTCTAATGGTAGGCTCTAAATACTACCCTGACCTGCTTTAAATGGCAGGAACAAAAAACATACCAAAAAAATCCCACCTGCCATTTACCTCAGCTGTTTCTGAAGACTGCAAATGCAAGTTTGGACTTTTTATGAAGTCCAGACATGAAGAAAGATCCAGCTGGCATTTGAAGCACTTTGACCCTGATATGAATTGCTGAAGTGAAAACACAAAGTGAAACAAAGCCTATGACAGGAGGTTCTTGTGCACATGAAAACACCCATCACAACCTCTCAAAGTGTGTAAACAAGCATGGTGTGAGCCAGCAAAGAAGCTGACCCACAGAAAGGCTTTCCATGCAAACTTAGGCTTTTTGTATTGCATGTCACAGGACTGAGAATCCACAGGAAGGAAAATTATCAGACCAAACTTCAGTTAAGCTAATAGATGTAGCAATAAAACTTAAAAAATAAACGTGGTGAATTCACTTATAAAGAGCTTGGCGATTGATGTTATTGTTTACTCTGTACATTTTACACAAGGTATAACGTATGAAGACTGACAGAACAATTCATTATTTGTCTTTTTGAAACCTGCTTTTACCTTTTTTCCCCAATGTTAATGACTAACAGGATAAGGGGAGATTCTTCTGTGCAGGGCAGGAGCTCCAGCTGCAGAGTCCTCTCTCCCAGAGAGAGAGTATACTGTGGGATTTTCAGGATTCCAAGCTACAAGGAGTATCTCCTGCTTGTAGAGAGTGGCTGTTTGAGCTGGTGCTTTATGCACCTACATTAAAAAAGCATGGGACAGTTTACAGTCACAATGCACATGACATTAGGCAGCTACAACTCTGTAAAAATCAGCTGAGTTCACTGGTGCTCTGTTAGAATCCAGGAGCCCGTTGCTGACACCCACTGTCTGCAGTTGGACTAAATCTGAAAATAGTTCCACCAAACTCAAAACAGGCTTTAAGCCAATTTGCAACACAGCAGGAAGGAGGATACATTGAAATCAAAGGATGGTTGGAAACAGGGAGACTTTCCAAGAGATGCCAGTGCTAGCAGTGTTTGTTTTACAAGCACTTTCTGTGTCATGGTATGACAGCTCCTCATAGTTACAATGGAAGGGTGAGCCCACATCCCATTGGAAACTGGACACTTTGACCCTTACAGAACATTCTCTAAACAATAAATACAGTTTCACAAGAGGCTTCCTCAGGCTCACCACAGCCTCCTTTGCTGCCACCACCGTTTGTGAGACACAAACTCCTTCACCTCCACAAACAAGGCCATTTACCAGCGGTGTTCCCAAACAAGCACCTACTTTCACTTTGTTCCTCCAACAGGAATGATGGATTTACATTTCCCAGAGGATTTCACACAGCTAGGACTGGACTCCCAGCAAGCTGCACCAAGTGGGAGGATGCACAAACAGGGTATCACCACTGGGGCAGAGAAACCAACTCACAGCTCACCAATAGCAACACAGGGAGCCTTCAAAGCCTGGCCATCACTTCTTTCTCTTTTAGATGTCAGGAGTCCAAACAGTGGTTTTTGGACAGTTAAAGGTTCTTTGGATACAAACCAATCTGAATAATCACCTGATCAACTTCAGGTAACTTTAAATAGAATTATGAATAGTTTAAAGTAGCCAGTGGTGTAATTTCTCCTGAGCAAATACTGCTTTTCAGAGCACACACCCTGTTTTGCCAGAGACTTGTCATTTGTTTGTAAACAACAGTTACTTAAGAACCAGAGCAGAGAACTGAAATATTTTTAGGATGATGATGGTTATAAATTATATATAAAAAAAATAACTTAGCTATTTTTTTGAAGCTAATACAAACTGAACCTCGTAACTAAAAAAAAAGGTAGTGGATTCATCTAACATATACCTATGGTATTTTAAACACTTTTTACATATATTTAACTATTTTTATCCATATTTACATACAATAAAATAATTAAAATGAGGTGTATAAGGCTAATTAATATGGAATTTACAAATGGCTTCTGTTTACAGTTCATTACACTCTAATCACATTATCAGACAGCTATACATTCACTGAGAATCAGTAGTATTGACGTTCTAGTACATACACTTTCTACAAGGAACACCATCAAGTTAAAAATGCTCTCCAAAGAGGGTTACAATTGAAGGTTTTAAAAATACTGACTTTGCCAAGGTTTCAATAAATTATTTTTAAATATAAATAGCTTGTTTACTGTTAATGCAAACATCATTTTACAGATTGTTGAAAAATGGTTTAATTTTAAAAAACTGTTTAGAAACATAGCCTACTTTACCCAGTGGTCTCACTTTCAGTTAACATAAAGAAGAGAGACAAAAGAAGATGACAAAAGCAGCAACATTCAAAGTTCAGATCAAAGCTCTCAACTTCTCTTACAATCTTGGCTTATGCAGCATAAATTCTCTTCCTACTTGGAAGAGCATCTTCAGTAACTAAACTGGGCTAAACTGAATTACTCAGTGAGACATTTTAAACCCCAATTCATGTCTCACCTGCTTCAGGCTTAAAATACTTTCAACAAAAGAGAAAAAAGGAAGCAGATTTTTACTTTTGTTAACCATGAAGATGTTTTCACCTGAGAAGCTTTAACCTGAGAGGCTTCAGATATGCCAAACTGACAGTCCCTGTGTAGTGTTTATGTGTCCTGAACCTTCAAACACTGATTTTTTTCTCACTTTATATTCATAAGGGAAATGAAGGTACCAACAAGGCATCTCTGACCCCTGAGGAGCCAGTCAAAAAACAGATGCTTCCATGCTTTTTTCCCCATCAAATTATACACAGGAAAGCCAGAACTTGCCAACCTCTGCAAACTTAGCTCTGGACCTCCACACTTAAAAACTGAAACAGTTAACAGACTGATCTATTACTGAGCATTCTCAGGTAATTAGGAACCAAGATCTTTAACAAGTCTTTAAAACATACTCCTCATCATCATTATTTCTTTAAAACCCTTCCCTCTAAATAGCTATAAAGTCTGCTCTTTGTTCAAGTTTTCCTCTCAATAGCCTCCCCAAGAACTATGATGCTGCTATTTACAAAAACTAGAATTAGTCTCTCACTGAACTGAAGCAGAGTCAAGTCACAGGATCATTCAGTGCAAGTCACGGTACAATTATTCTGAGTTATATCTTGGGTACTCAGGACCTCAGGGGTACTCTGTGGCCTACAAAGCCACTGAAAAAGTTAATTTGCTGACAGAACATTTCCAGAAACCTTTGGTCCCAAAGCATCTTTTTCTTGTTGACCACCTTCCTAAGAGCTCCCAGATCCTCTGCTCTCCCAGAGAAGGTGATCAGAAAAGCACTGCACAAGCAGGTGCACAGACAGTTATTCCTCCTGCTCCCAAGCAGAGGTGGCAGCCAGGAGCAGGCTGCTGTCAGAGAATCAGCCCACAGCCTACTTGGTCTGGTTTTCTGTTCTGGGAAAGCGGGCAGGTTGGCAGCAGGTCAAACCCCGAGCTGTTCCCCTTTCCAAGGGTATGAAACATCTCACATACCATAGTGTGTATGTGCAGAAGATCTGACTCCACAGCAAGGAAAGGCTGCAGCATCTGTCCCTTTCCAGCCATCAGAGTAACTAACTCCAGCTAGAAAGGCTGGAGGGCATCACCACCCATCTAAAAAGGCAAACCAGTTGTGAAAGTTTTCATGGGTGTAAAAGCATGGCTTTTTCCTCAGCTCTAGCTCACTCACGAGTACAAAGCTTAGGGCACAAACCCCAATGTAGATTAGGTGTGTTTTAGCAAGCTGAAGTTCCTCGCTGCCTCGCATTAAATTCCACGAAGTCCACATGTCTCCATCCACCTGCTCTTCTCCTGCTCTGTCCTACTCAGACAGGCTGGAAGCGTCGTCATCCGATTGCTCCCCCGAGTGATACAACATCAGGGCATGAGTCTTGTGGGTGATGGTGACAGTGCAGGGCCCCTGAGCCCAGGGCTCGCCGTCCACCTGCATCGGCATCATGGAGCTCTTCAAGATCAGCTGGCATCAAACACAACAACACACAATCACACCAGTTCCAAAGAGCTCTGTAAACACCTTCTGCAGGGGCAATATGCTCATGCCAGGCACGTTTTCAGCCTGGCCAGGGAGAAAGTGGTACATAACAAGTTGCACTCACAGGCCACCAACCACAGCAACAGAGGGCTGTGAATTATGACATCATTCATTTTTACTAAGCAAGAGAAACATCTACCTCAGCTGCAAACTGCAACTCAGATCTGACAGCTGAGTGTCTGAGATTCTATAGGGTGTATTAAAAAAACCTTTAGGGAGACAGGCTCATACCCAGCACTTACCCTCACTGTATGTGCCTGCCCCAGGCGAACAGGATTGCCCAGTTTGACCTGAATCTGGGCACAGTGGAAAGAACCATGAACACCAACCACTTCCAGAAGTCCATCATCAAATCTATGAAATAGAAAAAGGAGACTCTTCTAGTGATGTTCATGAGCTCTAGCATACCTGTCCAGGTACTTCACAGTCCTTTTATGGCTATCCCCATAGAGAAGACAAATGTTGCTCTACAAATATTTTTATCTATTTGTGCTGGACAACAAATCACACTGGACAGCAAAGAAAGCCATCAAACCCTGCAATTATGGAGCAATACACCAGCTGGCTTCTGGAAACCATGGATATATGACTTTCCAAGGCTCAGTGTGCATATTTAAGGTGCACAGTGGATTTCTCTTCCATAAACTCGTACAATTTTCTGTCTTTTCACTCTTTTATCTACAGGAAAATCTTTTCATGGCTTAATTTTTCAGATTTGGGTAAAGCACCTTGCCTGAGTATATTTTAGAAATCCAGGATCATAAGCCTTGTAACAGAACTATGAAGTATATTTTATCTATATGGCTTCTGAAGAAGGAAGTCACATGAGGGAATAACTATTATTCCTACCTACTTCTCTTTAGTATTGCTCCAGTTTACTCAAGCACAGGAGTTAAAATTTTGATGTGTTTTGTTTTTACTTTCTATTTTAACTTCTATTGAGAGGTATATTTTTAGATCTGCTAAAGGAAAAAAAAACAAGCAAAAAATGCACTGTGTACCTGGCCAAGGGGTAAGGTTCACCCCCCATTCCTTCCCAGAGCCTGCAGCCACCTCCCCAGTATCCAATATTCAGCACAATGATGCCTTCCAAATTGGGCAACTCAATTCTCTCACCATCCAACTCTAGCTTTAAAAGACAAACAGAAGTTAATTACTGTGGATCAAATTCACTAGTTCAGTACAAGCTAGTTATTCTCCTTAATAAGCTTTTGTAATAAGCTTCCACTTGAAGAAAAATTGGTTCTGCACAAATAAAATGTGTTTTCACACTTTAAAAAAATTATTTCTTATTTCACAGGATATCCTGAGCTCAGTAAATTTCTGCTAGTAGAGGAAAGAAAAAGGAACTCTCACTTATGTAAGCCTCTGGTGCTAAAGCAAATTTTATCTGAATATGAGTGCTTGAACATGGTAAGTTTTTACACTCCACTGACTGTCCAGAGCATAAGCAAGCTAAAAAACTTACCTCAACCTTTTTGTTAAGGTCTTTACATTCTTGTATTAAGCAGTCTTTGGTTCCATAAAAAAAATACACAGCCTACAAAAAACCAAAAAAAATAAACAGGGAGAAAACAGTCAGAAAAAAACCAACACATATGAAGACTATTTGAAATATTCACGTATAATGATGGCTTTGCAAACCTTATCTAAAATTCATACATAATATATTTGCACATCAAAGTTTCCAAATGAAATGGGCTATGACTTGTATGAGAAACTTACTTTCCACTTGAAAAGGAAACATGCAATGTCCTTAACTCATTAAGTTTCAAAGCAAATGAGAAATTCTGAGCAAAAACTGAGTAAACAGCAAATTCTGTAAGTGAAGGCAAGGCAGTAACACTTGGGAGTGGGCTGGAAATGTGTTTTACCCATGGAAACCCATCCTCAAGAAAAACTGCACGAAAGGAAGTAGGAGAGTAAAGCAATGTAAAGTAAAAAATAGCCTTAAGTCAAATCAACAACTCCAAGGAGGAAATGTCACTTCACCAAACACACCTTATTGATAATTCTGCTGGAAAACAGACAGGGAGTCTTCTCACGATGAGCATGGAAATTTAAAGCCATGAGAGCATCAGGTCCTATAGAGAAGTAGTTGTTCATTGTGAATACCTGTAAGAGAGAACTTCCAGTTAGGGCCTTACTAAGTATAATTATTAGGGTTTAAAATTCAAAGTGTTTAATGGGAAATTGATAAACAGAAAATACTTATAAACATATGGTTATTCCATAGAATTCATGTTTATACTTGCAAGCCATACCTTTTGTTTCCTTAAGTTGTAGTATCCTTTGTTTGTTACTTGAACCTTCCATCTGAAAAACAACAGTGACAGACAGTTCTCAGTATAAGGCTGTAGTTAGGAATCTCCTTTCTACACTGGCATCAAGTGAAAAGATTCAAGTTTAGCTAAATTATACAAGAGTTAAGCCCTGTAGAACAATTAACTAAAGACTAAATTTGGACCTCAGTTATTCTGTAGTTCCTTCCAGCAACACTTGTGTTTCTTTACATAAACTGCTGCAATAGGCTACCAGCAGAGCTATAAAGTATTGGGTTCTACACATTTTACCTTTGCACTGTTCCTTACCTGTCTAGTCTGATTCCCTCTGCCTCCATGACATTCCGTAAGATCTGTTCCACAGGGACTTCTCCAGCATAACCTGCACCCCAGCCCAGTGTATTAGACAGGTCATTCCCTGTTCCCAGAGGTAAAATTGCAACTTGTGGAATATATCGTTCTTGCCCCTAGGATACAAAATCACTGCCTATTAGCTCCTGCTTCAGCACTCACTGTCTCCCTTTCATCCCCCCATGTTCAGGTTAGATAAACACCACAAATCTTAGCAGCAGCCTGTGACACAGAGCAGGGCACTGGGGCTGGCAGTGTTAGCAGAGCAAATGGCACATTTAACTACTTACCATGGGGGTAATGTAAAGGAAGGGAATGTTAAACCACTGTGAGAAGGAAAGAATACAAACACAATATGGAAACAATGCATTATGAATACTGAGCAGAGTATTCCTTCAAAAGATGCTCTGGATCTGGGAAGTGATATGAACTGAGAGATGTAACACACCAGACTGTGAACAACAAGACACCAAGATGCTCTTGCAAGACTGAGGTGAGGTCGGGTCTAAACAACAGATGCACATAACACCCCAGAGAAATACAGATACTCCAAGGAGGAAAGTCAGTGTCTCAGTTTCACACTGTCGCCCATAGATGGACCAGGTGATAATCACCTCTGCAATGCTCAGGGTGACAGAAGCAGACATTCAGAACAGCCACCTTAGCAAAGGGCTTTGCTCTCCTCACCACAGGAGGGTGAGCAGTTATTTTAGCTGTGCTGTGGCCTTGGAAATTCAGCTGTGAAAAGCATTTGCAGTGAATTGGCACTATGGTAGAAAAGTTATCAGCCAGGTAACCTGTATTTGAGAGTCAACATAAACGAATATAATAGCAAATAACCTCTGCTGATAATAAAAAGGTTTTGTTGATAACGTCAATAGTATTTACTTATCACCAATGACTCAATTTGAACACAGAAAAATCAAGATTTCATCAACTATATTGGCTCTGAGGGACAATATATCAAGTGCCCAAGACCATGTAACCCTAAATTCATTAACCTTTATAGTTACTTTATTTCTACTTTATCAGCACACATTAATTCTCAAAGAAGAGTTTCATTATGTATGAAGTTGCAATAATGGTTGTTAATGACCAAAACTATTTAATGTATTAACAAGAAAGCTGCAGTAAAACCCCCCCATTGATATAAGAGTAACTGTCTTCCTTTTAGCACTAGAGAAAAGTTTATTAGGTAAAGCACTAAAGCCCTTGTAATTATTCTGCATTCTTAATCTTCTCAGGAGTAGTTAGTAGTACCCCATAAACTGGAATTATCTTCTATTTCAAATCAACAGTAAACACAGTGCGTGTTTTTCCCTTCTCTCTTTGCTGTTAATAAGTGAGGCTGCACACAGATAGACTCTTCAGAATATATGGTAAGGAGCAGAAGCAAATTACTGCACATGCACTGGCAATGTAACCAGTATGGCTGGCAAAATTATGAGGTTATTATAAAAGATTGAGTGTGCTGGGAGAAGCGAGCAGTCAGAGCACATTAGCCATATTAGTGATGCCATTTATGACAAAATAAATCTGTTTAGACAAAGAGGAAATAACAATGCATAAAATATCCTGCAGCTTGTTCTCGCCTTGTTTTACAGGAGCGAATTACTTTAAATATAATTTAAAATCTAAAGCTTTCATGCTTTTCCTGAAATAGGGGCTCATGAGATGCATTTCCCCCACACCTCCCCAATATGAATAAGCAATTCTTCTGCAAGTGTTTCTCTGTAGGCCTATTCAGGAAGATGAAGACAATAAATGCAGGTACGAAATTAGAGGTACCACTTTAGCAGCTCCAAAACTCATTTCACCATTAAGACATTTTTAAAATTAAAACACAATACCTTTATCTTCATTTCATCAACTGCATCCAGGACCCAGCCCACTGTGCCATCTCCACCACAGACAAGAACCCTGACAGAGTTGCAAGGCAGCAAGGTACAGAGCTGGAGGGCTTCAGCAGGTGCAATTTTGCTTAGATCAAAAACCTGGAAGAAAGGGAAATATAAAGAATTCTGTAAGTTCACACAACATGACTCAGGATTTGCCTCACACATAAACAACTTCAAGCAGCTCATTCCAAGGCAACACAAAGATTCTCCATCTACAGCATTACATTAACAAATGAGCTGTCTTGACTTTTATGAGCAGGATTGCGTTTCCTAAATTCACAACAGAGCTCCAGCTGCCTCACTAGGATTAAATGGCATGGATAAACTGAGCTGACAGAGTTCTCAGAAAAGTCTGTATCTAGAAGCATGATGATGAATTCTGCAAAGATGAAAGACTTCAGATAAAAGTAACTTTAAAATACTCAGCATACAAAGAGGTTTATTCTTTAAAACCTTACTGGGATGCATTTAAAACAAGCACACAGGGATTTCTATTAGACTGTATTCTATGGCTGGGTTTGAACTTCAAAGGGAGAGTATTAAGGTGCAGCCAGGAAATCCAGGAAACAACTGCCTGCCTTACGTCACCATCCTGTGTCATCCCAGCAGATTTTAAGGGGAAAGCAACTATATGAAGCAGAAATTGTAAATGCAGACATTTCCACGAGTGAAGTGAGGGTTTAAACAAATACTGGTTTCAAATTAAGAAGATCTAAATACTTTGTTTTCTATAACGTGTACACTGTTTCAAGAGTCAGATACTTCTCATTAAGTGACTTACTCCATGTACTACTGTAAATAAAAAACTGGACTGGTACCAGAATCACCACAAACTTGGGGGTGGGAGGAGCCTCTACACTTTGGTTTCTCTTTACAAAGCTGTTCTTTCTAAAAAAGCAAACGGCATGAATTTGTTTCCCACTGATCTTCCACAAGATCCTACTGCCACCGTGTAAGCAAAGCCATGTTTATTCCAATTTCAACCTTCATTTTATTATAGTGGCTTTTCACAGTAAATACCTGAACAGGGTTCAGCAGCATTTTAAATTCTCCAAGTAGTGTTTCACCCATGTTGTTCCCACTACGAGTATTGGCCAGTATGATTACTGGCATCCAGTGTTTTCTGCAGTAAGGTACCACCTGCAAAAGGTGAAAGTCAGTCAGGCACACAAATACTGCATCTTTGAAAATGTTTCCAGCCTTGCTCCAAACCCCATCCCCTGTAAGTGCTGAAAGGAGAAATTTACCAGTTAGCCTGAAGTAGTCAAAACAGAAACAAATATTTCTGACACACCAAGGCTGAAGATTCCACAGTGCCCAGGACAACAAACATTACAATGTTATGAACACAACAGTAAAAAAACAAAATTAAAAAAATCACCAAACATTCAAGAAGGTAAGGTACCCAAATATCAGTATTTGGGAATAAAAATTCCACATCTGCTTATGCTTCAACAACCATGTTAGTCAGATGACAAACACCTCTAAATTAACACTGCAAGTATTTAATATATCTTGAAACATTTACCTGACAGTTATTAACCTGTCAATGTACTGAGTTCAAGTTTCAGTGTGTGTTTGTGGGTTTATTTGGTCCAAGAAGCAGCAGGTCATTACCTTTTCGTAACTGGATCTTTTCTCTTTACGCATCTGGTTGATTGCAGACAAATAGTATGGTGGAATAATTAAATCTCTGAATTCTCCAAATGTACACTCCTCAGTCCTTAAACAATCCACCATGCATTCATCATGCACAATTAACTGACACCATGCACATCTGGAAAAAAGACCAAAGGACATGAAAACAACTCTCAAGGCACATCAATTTTGCTCATTTATTTTAGATGCACTAACTTTTATAAAGTACTTATATTTGCACATGCCTTTAGAGGTAGTATTTTAGGCACACTCCAGGGAAAACCATGCATTCCCTGGAAAACTATGTATTGGCTACAGAAAATGACATAAGTTGCTCATGTGCTTGCAAGTTCAGGACAGCATTTGAATTCTGTAGGGGAAAAAGCCCCAATAGTTTTAAGTTAATTCTGTTCTTAGTAAAAAAGTGGGTGCTATAAATATTCTCCTGCATTGTTTGTTGTATTGACAGTTACACTGAAAGCCTGTATGAGAATCAGAATTCCCGTTCATCCTTAAAGAGCACAGATAAAGCACTGGAGTTCAATTCAATGAAACATTACTAGTAATACTAATTGATGTATTTCTTGAGATTGACAAAACCCCTTTAAGTCTGAACACGAAAAGGTTACACAGCACAGAACAAGGCTGATAAGATTTTGTTATGCAAAACTGCTGTTTTTTGACCTATTCTAAAAGCTGCCCTGGAAAACGGACTGGCAGAAGAGGAAATACTGCAAAATCCACTGGCAGCCTCTGCAGAATGTTAATCCTCATTTGGTACATCCAAAGCCTCGATTTAAGCAGCTGGGAAAGCTATTTTTGGAGTTCTCCTGACTAATCCAACACACGAGTAGCAGTGATACTTGCCCTAAAACCTTCTCTTCCTTCCTTTCCCCTTTGCCTCCGAATTCCTCCCCTTTCCTCCTCTACTACACACACACTCTCATGGATTTGCTTCTGTTAACATGCTCTTTTACACTGTAATTCTGCTTACTCACCAAGCAATTTGCCAGTATCACAGAGAGGCAAAGCAAAAGGTGGCAGAGCATCCACAGAAAAGAGGACATCCTTTGGGAAGGCTGAAGCAACACGCCGTACCCAGGACCTATCACTGCATTTTGGCACAATATGCCATTGACAGCTTTGCAAGCAGCCTTGCTAATGACAGTGCAAGCCCATCTAATGACTTCTTGTATCTTCAAACCCTCTTATCAGAAACTTTTAATAACATATATTACATAAACATATGTAATAGTATATATGATATATACATATTATATAAAACTTCCCATTAGCTTTTTGTGAGCATCCTTAAAAAGTAACTTGAAACCTTTACTTACACTGAGTAGATGCCAATTTTGAGAGATGCATTAAGACTTTAATGCTCTGAGCTGTGCCACCCAAATTGCTCAGGCACAAACAGCAAATGTTTTAGAACCTTTTTAACGCCCCCCCCTCCCTAAAACACAAACACCCTCGGGCACGGAGAGTCCCTTCTGTGTTAATTACAGAGCCTGCACATCACGCTGGAGCAATGCAATTACGAGAACGACCGGACAGCCAGATGCAACGCCATGCCCCGAATTCGTCTATGACTCAAACCACCCCATAGCCACCCCATTTTAATGCCAGGCTCTTTGAAGCCGCATTTCCCCCCACCCCAATTCCCTATGTGACCACCGCAGACCACCCTTCGCGGGGTGCGGAGGGACCCCCCATCCCCCGCAGTACCTGCAGTCGCAGAGCTTGGGCTGGGTGCCGCACTGCTGCCCGCACAGGGCGCAGCAGCTGCACAGGGGCACGTTTCCCCGGACCCAGTGGTGCCGCTGCAGGGCCGTGCCGGGCGCGCAGCCCACGGTCTCCTTGCAGGGGAAGCGCTGCTCCGCCCTGCCGAGGCAGCGCTCCCCGGCGCGCAGCCCGCAGCACCCGCAGAAGGCGCCGCGCAGGATGTGCTCCCCGCACACGCAGCAGTACGACGGCTGCCCGAACAGGTCCGTGTAGCTCCAGTCGTGCCGGCTCTTGCGGAAGATGTCCCGCATCAGCAGCTGCCGCCGCGAGCGCTGCCAGCTGCACCACGCCGTGAGCAGCACGGGCAGCAGCACGGACAGCAGCGTCCACAGCGCCAGCCGCCACTCGGCGCCGCCGCCCTCGGGGCCCTCCATCGCCATCGCCATCGCCGCGGGCACGGCCGGGCCGCGGCCTCACGGGCCATGCCGCACGGCCCGCCGGGGGCTGCGCGCCCCCCTGCGCCGCATCGCCGGACAGGGGGGGCCCGCTGCGGCACGGGGGGCCCGCGGTGGGGCCCGGTACCCCCGCGGTGGGGCCCGGTACCCCGCGGTGGGGCCCGGTACCCCGCGGTGGGGCCCGGTACCCCCGCGGTGGGGCCCGGTACCCCGCGGTGTGTCCCGCTGTCCCCCACACGCCCACCCCGCTGTCCCCGCAGGGCTCCGCGCGGTCCGAGCGCGGCGCCGGAAGCGGAAGGAGACGCGGCCGAGGGCGGGTGCCAGGAACCGGG
>JAWWEE010000041.1:4285493-4326592 GCA_035221455.1 Xenops minutus
AAACGGGCACCGCCCCCCCCCCCCCCCCCCGGGCCTGTCGCGATAGTGGCGATGTCGCCAGTGGCCACCGATAGCCTCAGGGGGAATAGCGCCCGTTCAGCGCCGGCTTGACCCGGTCCCGGTTTCGGTCCCGGTCCCGGTTTCGGTCCTGGTCCCGGTCTCGGTCCCGGTCCCGGCCCCGGGGCGAAGGCCTTGCTGGCATGGGGCCGAATGACCGCCTTGGTTTTGTCCTCATGGCCCAGCCGGGAATGCTTTCCCGACATCGCCGCGGCCTGTCGCACAATCGCGGAGTCATCGGGGCTGGGGGAGACCCTTTAGGGTCACCGAGCCCACTGTAACCCCTGAGCCACCAAAGCACATCCCCTGGCACACCCGAGGGATGGTGATCCCAGCCCTGCCCACTCCAGCGCTGAGACATGGCCTGGTATCCCGTGGGAATCTCCTCTGTCTCGGTTTAAGGCATTTCTGGTGCTCTCAGTGCGGGCAGGGCAGCAGGACCGGCCCCCACCTCACCACACCCAGCTTTGGGGTGCTCATGGGGATCCCTCTGTGCTTATCCATCCCTCCGTGGGTGTGCCTTTATTGACCAACATAAATGCTTTCCCCCCATAATTTCATTCTGTTTCCCCTGCAGCAATTCTAAAAACTGGCTGCTATTAGAACGTACAGGTTTTTGCGCTTTCAAGACAGTGTCTTGAGCAACCCATACAATACACACAAAATTTCTTTGGGTTTTAGGGTGTAGGTATCTTAAACCACACGCTAAAGAATGCAAATGCTCCACAGCTGGGCAATGCTCAGGTTTCCATGAAAAGTCCCATCAGAAAAGCACATCAAAGCCCCAGAGCAGCCTGTCCCCTGAACTGCCCCATCCTCATCTGCCTCGCCCTGGTCCAGCCCCTGTGCCCACAGCACTCCCATTTTTAATGTTCAGATTTTTGGATACTCCTAAAAAGCTGTGTGAGCAGTTGTGCTAATCCAGCCTGGCTGGATGAGACATTCCTCGTGGGTGCTGAGCTAAGCCAAGGGGTATCACAGAGCCCCTCTGACCCTCTGTTTGATTTCTCAAACTTCTCTGTACCTCCACGTTCCTGAGACCGACAGGTATCGCTGAACCTGGCTGATATCTGCAGGCAGAGTGGCCCTGGCAGGATAAACAGCACTGCTTTAGGAGCTACAGATGAGAAGGGCTGCTCAGAGCCAGGCTGGCAAACCCTGTGGAGCAGGAGGGGTGGGGATGGGCTGCACCTTTCCTTCCAAAGGGAATTGCTAATTAATCCCAACTACCTATTTCATATGTTATATTTGAAGGAACACATTGAATTTCCTATCAATTGGTGATGCTGGTGCCACATATCCAACGTGGCACTGCCTGGGAGAGCTCCAGGCAGTCACATTTCTCAAGGTTGAAACCACCTGTTTGCAGTGACCTTTGTTAACCTACATCCTTATTTCACTCTATGTTTACTAGTAAGGACATTTATAATCCTGCTTTTTACTAACTTGTCCTGAAAAGAGAAGAATTATGTGGGTTTTCACTTGCATGATTCTGTTAATTTGATAAAAATCTCTATTGTATTTCTCAGCAGTGATAATTTGGCTTTGCTAGAGTTAAACCCCATTAATAGGTACTTATCTGTTGGAGTAAAATTAGAGGCAATCTTTGAAAAAGGGGCACCTTTGCAGCTGCCTTTGAGATTAACATTCAGAAATAGGCAATAGTTTCTTTTAAAAACAGTAATATGCCTTAGACACCCAAAACCTTTGCTTGCTGTGCTAAGTGTAAGGTGATGTGCTCTATTTTCACAAATTTCAAATACCCAGAGTAACTCTGAAGCCTGAAGTGGAAAAAAGGTCTTCTGTTTTCTTTCCCCCAGGAACAGAGTTATGCTGAGAATGTGTGTGCAGATAATAGACTAATTCAAACCTTCAGACCAGATGTCTTCAAAATCATACTATCACTCAAATTAAAGCATAAACAAACATTTGTGACTGACGTAGCTGCTTCAAATAGGAGAATGCCTTGGTCAGTGTTGCTCATTTTGGAACAGACAGAGAGAAAGCAGAATCAAAATGAAGAAGTTTCTTGTGTTTGTCTCCGTTTTGGTCCTGATGACCACTGTTACAGGTAGGAGTTTACAGAAACAAACCTTTGTATATATTTAAAGCTGAAGAGCATATAAGTAGTACTAACTCAACCTTCAATTTCAGTATTCGTTAACTATTTTTATATTGCAGGCTTCCCATGATTTGATTTTTAGCAATCATGCTCTTGCATTTGGTATTTAACTCTCTGCACCACCACACTGTAGTTGTTTGTTGTAAACCCAAAAAGTTTAATTTTACTAGCTTACTATTTTAATATTATTATACCAAGGTCCTGCAAGTGGAATGTTTAGTGCAGTCTCTCCTTTGCAACATGCCTAACTCATAACTTTGAAAAATAATCCTATAAAGCAACACAAAAAAATAACAAAGAGTTGGAAGAGTCACTAATACCAGTGGTTAGATGGTGCTGCTATATTTCTTCATTTTATAGTAACATGAATATGCAGGCTTTCCTTCATACTAGTAGAGCTAGAGAAAACACAAGTCTAAAAATGGTTTAAAATTCCACTTCTATCTCCTGGAATGCAATATCCCCTAGGAAGGGGCTGTAATGAAAGAACACTTTGTACACAGACAAAAATCAGGTTTGGAGACATTTCATTTTACAACTGACAGATAAAATACTAACTTTTTAATAATTTCAGAACTAATTTCTGCTTTTCTGTCTTTAGAAACTTCACCGATTTTGTCTGAAAAAGATGCCAAACAGATGCTGAGAACTCGTCGTGAAAGCAGACCGAGAAAAGCTGGTTTCCCTGATGAGCCGATGAGGGTGATTTGACATTTATTATTAAACTCCATTAACTAAAAATCCCAACACCAAAAGTTCCAAAACGTTTGTTCTTAGCATTAAGTTTCTAAACTAATAATAAATTTAATTCCAAGCAATATGTTATGAATATCACCTTTTAAGCTGCAAAGTTCTTCCATGAAATAGTCAAAAACCCCTTTACATTCTTTCAATTACTGTCAAGAGCATTCTGTAAGTGCTGAGTATTGCTCAGGAAATGTTCACTTGCAGAATGTGGAGATTATTTATCACGGTTCAAAAACGCCGATCAAGTTATTGAGAAGAAAGTGGCTTTTCATTTATACAAATGTGGATTTCATCAGGTTGTTCCTGAAAAACTAACTAACAGGAAATGTCTTCTGCTTACAGTACATTCTGCACTGCAGGCAGAGAGGAGATGTAGGTGTCAGTGGTCAGTGTGGAGATTGAGGTAGTTCTCAACTAGCTTTTAAAATTACTTTCATTCACTTATTTATGAATGCTACAGATAGGGTGTTTTTTTATGATATTGTAGGACATTTTATTTGACAGCTTAATGCAACAGCATTGGGTTTGCATGCAATAACTACATATATTTATTTCTAAACTCTTATTACAACAAAAGAGAAAGTAAAAGAATTAAAGAGCCTTCTGTTTTACTTGCTTTGACAAGATGTAACATGTAATTCTGCACTTCTCAAGGGCACTTAAGGTATTTTAAAATTGCTGCCTATTTCTTTCCAAAGTAAATAAGTTGAGCTAAAATTACATGGTTCTGAAGAGGCAAACCCCACAGAAGCCAGAGGATTGTGAGTGTGTGACAAGGGCAAGGGGTTTAGCAAGGTGCTGAACACCTCTGAGCTCTGTAGGGCATGAGGAGCACTACATACCTTGCAGGACTGAGCTCAGAGTGTGCCAGGATTGTGGAGACAGCTCCTGGTTATCACTTTCTAGGGGGTATTGTACACCAGCCAAAAAAGAATCCACCTGGCCATGCACCACTCTAGATGAACACTCTGGATGTCAGGTGTGACACCATGACAAAGCAGAGCTGTCACACTCTTGTTAACAACTTTGTACACTGAGGATTGCACAACAGAGCCAGAACCCACAAGGCTTCACTGCTGCCCACAACACTCAGGACTAGCTTGGTTTCTAAGCTGTTGTTAAATGAGCCTTGTAGTTTTTGCCCATTAGCAGGAATACAGCTCCCATCTGTGCTCATGCTTAATATACCACCAGGATTAATGTTATATAGTAAATATAGCACATATGGAATACAAGATAAAGAAAGCAATAGAACCAGTTGGATTGAGGTAAATCCTGCATTGCAAGAAGTTACATGCAGACACACAACGTTAAGTCTATGGTTTAGTTTTAGGGAGTCCTTTGAGGAGCAGGGAGTTGGACTTGATGATCCTTATGGGTCCCTTCCCACTCCAGACCCTCTTTGATTCTGTGATGTTGTGTGGGGAGAGGGGGGAGCCAGGGCTAGAGAAGTGTTGGATTATTGACTCTGCTGTTCTGTCCTTGCCACATTCCATCCTACCACAATTAGGAGCAAACACATATTGAAGGATTTCAGCCGTTTACTTTTTTTTTTTAGACAACAAAGCTGACCTTCTGTAAGAAACATAAGAGTATTTGTTTTGCTCGCTAAATGTCAAGGTTTTCAGTAGAAAAGGAAACATCTGATAAAAAGCCAACTCCTGCTGCCATGTGGAAAGTGGAGATTGTTCCTTGTGAATGAAGGTGCAAGGCTGCTGCACCCCTGTGCACAGTTCTACCATTGGCTCAGGGAGAAAAACTGATTTTGTATGGATGCTTTGTAGCAGAGTGAAATGATTTCTGGGATGAACCCACCTCTGTTCATCTATTTTAAGCAAAGGCTGTTTGTACTAGGCCAGATCATGCTGTGCTGGGGAATGTAATTTGCAATTCTTTGTGATACTCTTTGACTTCCACAGTGCTGTTGGAGTCAAAAACCTGTTCAGTTACAGACAGCGAGATCTGCTCCCTTGGATTATTAAAAAAATCTAATTTATGTTATCAGCATGTTTTAATCTTACTTTGACTGAGATCCTGCTTTTTCTAATGTGGCATCTTCTCAGTCATATAGTTCTTTTCTCTGCCAGTTCCTAATGCAGTTTCTCAGCAGGGATTTGAGCCAAGTCTTCCTGTGCTGGGAGGAGAGAAAGCCCAGTAAAAGGCAGGATTCCAATGCTGCCTGCTGGCACCCAGGGTACCCACCCTCTGGTCAGCACAAAGAGCAGGGAGCTGGATGACAGCAGGAGTACTTGGCCAGTGCAAAGGGTTTAGGCTACAGCTTCCATTCCAACAGTGCCTACTGTGCAAAGCAATGGGGTGTACTTGGAATAAATGTATCTACTGTTCACAAAGCTTATGAGCCCACATGCACTGGGACTTTTTAAGAGTAAATTGTGTTCCTGAGGGAGGTAAAGTTTTTGGTACACAGCTCACTTTGCTTTCATAATTTGTTGCTTAGACCAAAACCTCTCCTTATAAATTGTTGTGGGAAATTCACATTATTTTATTTATTACAGAAAGACCAGTGAGTACTGATGTGTGCTACTTACTAGAACATTCCAAAGTCCGCATGATCCTACAAAGTGTTAATGTCCTTTAATCAGCAGAAATCAATTTTCAAAAGCAGCTACAACAGACCTGTCTGTGAGAATCCTCTGTGCCCTCAGGACCAACAAAGGCTTCTGTGTCAATATGCAAATAAGAAATGTATATGCAGACTTCCTAATTTATGAATATTGTTGTAAAATTCTTGCTTGACACCTTTAGTGCTCTGAATGATTATGTCGTTCATTAAACATTGCTAGGTTGGGGCAAGCTGACTACCAACACAATTTTGCTATATTTGATTATTTTAAGAGGTAAATTAATTGCTCTTACATAAGCTGGAAAAATCTGCTGGTTCATTGGCCTGACATTAGAATGGAGTGATTACATAATGAAATTACTTTTTCTTTCCTTTAAATAGGAGTATATGCTTTATCTGCAGCGCCTGGAGCAGAGATCAGAAGAACAATTCCTTGAACACTGGCTGAATCCACATTGTCTCCCACACTGCAACAGGGATCTAGTGCATCCAATCTAATGGGTTTGCCTACCCTTCACTTGGTATATATATTTCTTCTACAGTGCCTAATTCTTTCTTCATAAAAAATGCAGAGACACACACTGGAAGAGAAGAGAATAACCAAAGGCTAGAGAAAACACCTTGTGCTTAAAGGTGTCTGGCAACTGAGCAGTGGCAGGGAACAGGAGTGCCCTTCTTTGTGTGCTTTGCATGCACTATCAACATATCACTACTTTAAAAAAACTAGAAGAATTAATCATAAACTTTTCCAATTACCCAATAGCTGCTTGTGATGCAAAAATAAAAGCTATACCTATATATATAATGTACATCTGGACATTTTTATGACAGGAGAAGCCTTCCTGCTTGCATTCTTCAGACTTGAAATTTGTCAACTGGCATAAATTTGAATCGTGATGCTGTATCACTGCCAGTTAACTTTTTAACCTAAAAGTTGCAGATTTAGCTCCATGTTTTCAAAAGCTTTTAAGCAGAAGAATACAAAGATGGTGTCTGTCAGGGCTGATCTGTTTAAAGAGACAGAAAGCTTGAAAGTTTGTCTGCTTAAAAATCTGCTATTGGTACATACCTAGATACCTTTAAAAATCTGGATGTTGTGGTAGACTTCAATGGAACTGTGTTAATCCACAGTAAGCCAGAGGGCTGAAACCTATTTAAAAACAAACCTATAAAATTCTCAAACCTCAGCCTTAGGAGGTAAGTTGGCAGTTTTCAAAGAATCTTCCAGCTGAGACACAGCTGAGAGCTCGCTCATTTACCTACAAAAATTCTTCACAACAGCTGCTCACAGGCCACTGTGAAGAATTATTGTTAGAAAAGTGCTTAAATGATTTGAAGCCCTTTAGATGTTATTACTATGGCCAATGTCAGCATGGGTTTTAATTATATTTTGGTTTTTTTTTTCTTCAGATCTCCTCATGGCCACATGGATTTATGCTATGATTGTGTTAAGGAGGACAAGGTTATTCCTGCATTGGCTACATGCTCATTGTGGAGTTGAACCTCTGCAATACAGTGCAATCCTAGTGATACAGCAAAACTTCCAGCTACAAGTGGTTAGATATGTTTTAGACCACCCTATATTTTCTACCAGTAATGATTGCATACATGAGCAAATGGATCAAGGGTTTTCCCCAGTTTCTGAGGTATGGGCACAGCTTTAGACCATCTGAAGCAAGAGGAACTTAGAGAGGTCCTTAGAGAATGGGAGAATATCCACACGAAGAGGCAGCCAGCTTTCTGGACTTTGGAGGAATCCTTAATTACAGTTTCTAGGTTAAATAACAATATTGCATGAAGACATAACATTTATGCAACACTATGTTTAATCGCCTAATGAGTATTTCATGCATTGTTTCATAATAAAAGCTTGACTCAATTCCATTTTCAGATGATTTTCTTACCTTAGTCTCCCATATTATACGCTGACAAAAATCTCTGGAAGTGAGGCTCAGTATTGTAAAGCACTAAGGAAACACCAGAGGAGTTTCTAAGATCAGCAGCTGGGAAGCACTATGGTTCAGTCCAATAATTTTGTAGTTTCTCTGCACAACTATCCCTTTCCTCTGTAATTCTGCCAGGAGGAGTACATGTATCAAGCCAACCCTTTTCTGCCTGTGTGCCTTTATAACGTGTGCCTTGGAACAGAACATCTTGTGCAGTCAGATGGCAAACATATGATATCTGCAAAACAACATGAACAATTTCTTGATGGCTCTTACATGACTGTTACGATCTGTAATGGCAACAGAGTTATGAATGGACCAAAGTAACTTTCAGAGCTCCTCATTGCAGTCACACCAAGAGCCTGAGGACTGGTAGCAAAATAAAACACAGTTTTATGAAGATGTATAAGGTAATTTCTGCTACGGAGCTTTTGATAGGCTGGAATAGATCAACAGTCCTTTTAGTACACTTTCCTTCCAGTAAGAGAGCTCTCCTAGATGACTCCAAGGAAATAATTTAAATCTCAAAGCATCAAAGGCTTGCTTTCCCCTACTGCCAAGATAAATCACAGATTAAATCTGGGAGTGTAAAAAAGCATAATCAGACTGCTATTGTGTGCTTCATTCATAATACTCTCAATACATAGATCTAGATTTGCATATCTCTTTGAGTTAAACTCATTAGGTGAAAACCCGGGTCTGTTTTTATTTGCACAATGAAAAATTCATGCCAGTTATGCCAACTCTCACCCTGTGAAAGTCAATTTTCAAGTACTTCTTTGAAATAAAAGAACTCCCACCTAGTTATATTCAGTCATTTGTTAGATAACTGGAAAGGTTAAATAGGACCTTGTAGGCAGGCTCAATAACATTGAGCTAATCCTAAAGCAAACATGTGGAATAGAGATTGTTTATTGTTTTCAAGTTTGCTTTTCCACATTAGGGCTGGAGGATCTCAGATAGGTAACTCAAAAGAAAAGTTAAGTATTGCTTTTTAAGACATCCAGCTCTTCTGCCAGATTTAAGAAGCCAAATCTTCCAGCCAAAGAAGAGGAGGCCAGCACAGCACAGCAGACTTTCCTAAGTTTGCTCAGCACTGGCAAACTCTGAAGGGTAAAGAGAGGGTGAAGGTGTGTGTCTGCTTTAGGCTATTGCCATGGATGTAGCAACCCCTCTTCCTGCTCATTATACATTTCTGCATGTCCATAACATACACACAGTGTTTTACACATAATTCAGTGGCCTAATAAGAGAACAGGATCTTAGGATCAGGTATAAATGAATTAATTTATTTATTATGACTCAGCAGTGAAAGAACTTGTACATAATTAGCATCAAAAGTAAACACTGCCTAAATATTATACTTAGTTATAGCTACAGAAATGATGTAATTAAGCTTTTTTTTCAGAGTGCTTCAGTGTTTTTATTCTCTCAGATCTTTCCTTCAAAGCTGTGCTGTGCTTGAAATAATCTAAAGTTGAACTAGATTGAGTGTGTTCAAGGATTAGTTGGAGGTTTACTTTTGTCCATGTCTAAAATCTTGGGGGAAAATGCTGGACTTTTATACATGCATACAAACCATTAATTTTCCTACTGGGTGAAGACTTATCATAATCTATACCATACTAAGTAATTAGAATTTGCCCCTGGCAGCCATGAGAAGGCTTAATATAATGAAATAGGAAGAACAAGTATTCTGAAAGTTGTATGCTGAATGTGGGAAAGTTGGAAAAACAGTTGATTTCCAAATGCTTTTAAAGAAAAGGATTACAACAGGCTTGGGAAAACCTTTCACCCATGAATTTGATACAGATAACCATTAGCTTCAGTCGCTGATTTGTTCTATATCCAGTGCCTGCTGCCTTTCCTCAGCCGAGGACCTGCCCACTAGATGCCACTGTTTCTGCACATAACCAGCATCACAGCCCCCAATGACTCAAAACACCCTCCTTCTCCCCCTTATTTTTTTTACTCCTTTTCCTAAAATGTTCAGCTCAGATGATTGAAATAAAAAGCCACCTCTAAATCACCAAAAAGAAGACCCTCAGCAAATGGCTGATTTTTTTCCCTTTTGGGTCAGACTGCTGTGAATGTGGGTGTGAGTGTGGTGCCTGCCTGGCTATGTGGTTGTGTTTAATGATGCCATAGAAAGAAATGGTTCAAAGTTCCTACACAGCATGTTGTTGTGGCTTGTGACTTTTTACTGTCTGTCATTCAAACACAGATCCTAACAAAGGATTTTGTGTGTTTGCAATAGCTCTTCCCTCTCAGAGCAGATAAATGTAACCCCAAATATAAGCTGCAGACTAACACATTGGTAAAAGCTTCACTCTTCAAGGCATGATATTATCTTCCTACATTTATTATCTTTAGCAGCATGGGGGACCATGTTTTAGGTGCTCTACAAAGCTGTACTGAAAAGGCAGACTGTGCCCAGGGCCTGAAATGTAGTGCCTCTCTAAAAAGAGCAAATAAATAACATAAACTCTAATTTAAATACACTGCAATTCAATGAAAAAAGACAAAGGTTGAAATTTTTGAAAGCATCTTCTTCAGAGAGGCCAAGACCAAAAGGTTTTATCACAGACAGATAAATAGGACATGAAGTAGTTACACTAATGCCACTAAGCAATGTAGCAGTTCAAATAATTGGCTGGTCTACCAGACTGCCTTACCTTGCAGGAGAACATGCACCAAGTGCTTATTTACCAAGACTGGAATTTCCAGAAAGCTCCCTGAAAGCAAGTCAATCACTTGCTTTATTTGAAATTCACTTTCATAGTGGTGAAAGTAATGGAAAATGCAACACTAAACTTACCAGCTTGCAGTTTAGATGATTCAGTATTTGTCTGGTTCTCAGGGAGGCTGAGCAGGTGAGTGTGTTCTTCCACCCACAACAACAGTACAGCTGCTCTGCAGTGTTTCTGAAACATGAAGTTACAAAGCAAATGTCTATAACCATCTGAAAGGATGAAATAATATTTATGGAAATGTTTCCCTGAAGGGCTTTTTTTTTTTTTCCTTTACAATAGTTCCAGCCTTGTTTCAACTGTCAGAATCTTGTTTTGAATGAAGACTTCTGTTACTCTCAGTGAATGAAAGCATAAATAACTTCTGAAGCAGTGGAGGGAAATTGGATTGATTGAATGCGATCATTGCAGGGGGAACATAATTTAGATTCTCAGTAAAAACTTATTTTTTAATGACTAAAGTGATCAGAGTGGACTTCAGAAGGTTATCTGAGCCTTTTATGGTCTACAAAGAGTAGAAAATCTCGTGAGAACTACATGTCTTGAGATTCCTGGTATGTGATTAGAAATGCTGAGTGATCTGTCTCCGATCTGGCATTTTAATCCTTTTTCAGGTCTGGGGGCAAAGATGTGTACAAAAAAGAAAAACAGTAAAAAGCAGAAAAGGTTCAATGAACTCTAAGCTAATAAAACTATCCTTTTTCTATCAAAGCAACATGGCCAGCCCAGTGTGGGTTCAACATGAACCCAAAAGTTTGGAGCCCCAGTATTATTCCAAATCTCAAGCTCATCTTGGTACTTCCTATCTTTTTTTCCAGTAAGAGATGATCAATTGGAGAGCATTTTTTTCCCCCTAATTTGCATGGATTTGGATCTTGGGTTGTTAATATTTGGTATTTTATATAAGAGTCAGCAGAAAGAAAGAAAATTCCCCTTCTTCTCCATTTACCAGTTGATGCTTTAGAGGTGCTCAGGGAAGGAGAGAAAAATGCCTTTATTTCACATTGCACAGCTGTTGTACTGCTCAAGAAAAACTGTTTAAATATTAACATGGCTTTAGGGCTAAAAACATTTCTTAAGAGACACTTCAATGTAATGAGTTTCAGCCAAGTGAACAATCACATAAATAGAGTCAAAGACCAAAATCCCTTCAGCTGATAGGAAGGCAATTTATTTATTGATTGGTGCAGGCCTACAGAACTCATTATGTGTGATTGTAGCAGTTAGATCTTTGCAGTGCAGCCTCAGTACAGAATTGCTCATGGATGCCATAGATCATGACCTCTGCAGTCAGACAAATCTTCCTTTTCTCACCCCAGGTTTCCACTGTGAATTGGACTGTCTTGGGTCTTCTCCACAACAGCTTTAGGGAACTGAGGATAGTTCTGTGCAGTTTAGAGGGCTTTTATCAGCTGCACAGCCTCCTGCAGAGCTCTGGTTAAACTACCCAGGGAGGTCAAAGCTTTCTTACCCACTGTTACTACTGTGTCTGAGGATGTATATGTGGTTGTCTCGTGTCCTCCCAAGAGTTGGATACAGGGCATTATCAGTGGAGAAGGACTACCAAAGATGCTAGGCTTTCATTAGCCTGTGTGCTTTTTGGTAGCTTCCTTTCATTTTTGGAATTCAGATACAAAAGTGCCCGGTGTTGCCTGTTGAAACTCAGCTCCTGTTATGGCACACAGTGTGCAAACATCTCCCCATATAACGCTGCTGGATTTTAAGCAGACAAACTCCCTAACTTTGGGCTCCAGTGGCTGTGCTCACCTTGGGATTAGATGTTGCAAGCAGCTGTAGTGGTTGCTGAAAATCAGGGAGATCAGCATTTCCCATAACGTTATCATTCAGACATTGTTCCCTTCCTTTGCCTCCTGAGCAGAGTTTACTACCTCCAAACCTCCCCTCCTGCTCTCTGTTGCTATCACACAGACAATGCAGCCCTTGGCCCAGATTGATTGGTATTAGGCTGGGATTCTTAGGAACTATAAATACGTCACCTCGACCATCCTAAAATTTTTAGGGTGGAATAATGAACTGCAGTCTCTAAGGAAACCAGCAAATAAAGTAGCTTAATTCTGTCCAAATTTTGCATTTAACTAACAAACTCTGTAACTGTGTATCATTCTTTATTAAGACCCACACTTTCATTAGAAGCTCACCCTAAAATTGAAGACTTAAGGCTTCCAAAAATGCAAGCTCACCTTAGACACTGTTTACACTGCTCAATTAATGGAGACCCAGTCTCACAAACGCAGGAATAAAGCAGTCTGCATGGATGTGGGCATGGAAAATTGCTCCAAGTTTTATATAAGGAAAATATAATCCACTATTCTAAAGGGAGTATCATAAAGTTTGGTGTGCCTATTTCAAAAGCATTTGGAACAGATATTCCCTCTCTGACCAGACAGAAACATCTTTGCTTCCAGCTCTAATGCCAACTCCAGGGAAAATAAAAAGAAGGAATTGCACTTTCTGGCATTTTTTAGCACATGGGGCAAAGGAGCCCAAGTGGGAAGAGAGCTGAGGGGGGTGTGATGGGAGGGAGCTGGGGCTGGGACAGCAGACCTTGGGCTGTTCTGATTCAATCAGGTGGGGCCAGCAGGGACAAACACTGCGCTGGTTTCTGAGAGCAGAGAGCCCCGTCTGTGCCCTGTGTGGAAACTGTCCCAGCTCTGCTCTTTGATCCTTTGGCTTCATTCAATCCAGGGGCAGATCAGGGTGACACTGGGTGTGTGGAGGTGCAGGTGTGCACGTCCCTTTGGGGGGATGGAGACAATGGGCAATTGGTGCTGCCCCTCTCCCCAGCCCTGCGCTGCCTGAGCCAGCTCCCACTCCTGTCACAGCTTCCCAGGGCACAGCTCTGACAAGCAGAAGGACTTTTTGTTTTTTTCTTTCAAACCCAAGAGTTTATGGAAGCAGAGATTACAGTTACAAGAGCTGATCTTTGGGATGACAGATTCCCTTGTGGCTTTGTAGACCTGCAAAATAGTTAGAAGGATCTACACACTGCAGTCACTCCTGGACCTGCTTGCTCTGTGGAGGAGTCTACATTGTGTTCTTCAGTATGGCCCTACTGCAGGAACTGGGAAGTGTGATTGAAAGAAAAGGGGCTATTTTAAACTAATTGAATGTTGAGTTGTGTCCCATGTACTGTGCCCCTTTAGCTCCACTGTCCCCGCATCCTTCTTTTGCTTTGATATGTGGCAACAGTAGAGAAACTCTGCATTGTGGGGTGGGAACTGGCTCAGTGGAGGAGAATATAAACCAGATGTGTAGAGTATCCAGTGAGCACTCAGTGTACCTCCTGTGACCTGTCTGGAGATGATACAATCAGATTTTGAGACAAAGAAATAGAAATTAGCTCCAAGAACAGAGAGGAAATATGACAGACTAGAGCAATTCAGAGAATCAGAAAACTTTTCAAGCTACCAACAAAATTAAAAAAAAAAAAGGAAAGAAAAGGTGAGAAAGAGCACATTTTTTTCCTAAAAATTTGTAAAATGCAGAAGCTAAGAATCTTTCCCTTGTGCTTTGAGTAAAACCATGAAGACAATTCTCTGTGGAAAACTCATTGTTTTATAGAATCCCTTGTTAAATTATTTATGATTTATCTCAGAGCATAGTTACATAAAGCTCTAAGTCTTATTGTCATCTTCAGTTGCACATCTTTCTCATCAGACTAGATTTTGCTAGAACATCAGAAGATGGCAAGACCTACCAAGCAAGCTGATTTTGGAGGTTCCACCTAAAAATAAAACCTTGTTTCAGAATAAATTTTTCCTCCAAGAAGAGATTTTAAGTTGAATGGTCAGATCCTCATTTGTTATAAACCTGGACAGGTCACTGACTCCATGGATATCACTGAAACACATCTGTGTTTGCATCCAAATTCTTCTACCCTCTGGAATGGGCTGATTTGGGGGATAAAATGTCACAGTCTCTCATCTATTATGCTTGAAACAGTGGTAGAGGATGAACCTTGGGGAGTTTAACCTGTTTCACACCAGACAACGGGATTAAGGTGCAACTAACCAGCACTAAGTGCCATCACTTCTGTGACAAGGCTGAAACAAGGATGGACAAAGGACCTGGAAGTTTTGTGTCTTTCCAGAATGACCCTGCATATGGTTTTTTTGTTTGTTTTGTTGCTTCCCTTTGCTAGTGCATTCAGGTGTCAAGTCTCATGCATGGGATTTTTACATCACAGGGAAGAAAAAAAATCACAGATGCTACAGAAGTTCCCATTGCTGTGGGTTTGAACCTGCCCAGCCCAAGCAGCAGGCATGGAAATTCCTCTCTCGTGGCAGAGTTTGGGAGTGGGAGTTTTCCTCTTTCTTCTCCTACCTTGGCTGCTGGTGTGGCAGGTCCCAGCAGTGGCCTCCCCATTCCCACCCAGACGGGTGGGGAAGGGGTGGGCTGGGAAGGGGAGCTGAGGAATTCTGGTTTGGCACCCCTCGCACGCCGAGGCAGCCAGGCGGCCAGGAGGGGAGCCAAGCACAATGCTAACAGGGATTGCTTCTTTTGGAAAGGAGGAAACCCAAGAGCCACAACTGAAGCACTGCTTTGCTCTTGGGATAACTCAACTGCATACTGTGTGTTTGCCCCTAAGCCCAACAGAACTAGGACAATATTTCACTGAACTGGGGAGTGATCTTTGGGCTGTGTCTCAGAACTGAAATGTTCATTGTTTAGATAATTTGGAAAAAATACCTTGTTTTCCTTTGGTTGAGTGGCCTCTGGAAAAGTTTAGGATGGCATGCACATTGTGGTAAAAAAGAGGGGGAAAAAAAGAGAACAAACAACAAATTTGAATTAATTTGACATGCTGGGAGTAGGGCTGCTGGGGGACTGTAGAAATTACAAACAGAAAAAGAAGGCAACACAGATAACTGTTTACTGCAAAAGAGATGGGCAGAGGATTCATTCCCAGGACAGAGAATGCCTGCAAACCTCACTGCCCAGTGGCTACTGAGAAATGGGAAGGGGCTTATGAGAAAGGAAAAGAGGAGTTGCCAAGGAATGTGGGAAGTTCACAGCCCAGCCTAGGTAGTTTCATTTGTGTGGGTTGGATGCTGCTAGTCTAATCAGGCCATCATTCAATGGGCTGCTACTGAAGAAGTGGTTCTTCCATTCCCTCTTCCCCCAGACACCCATTTCTTAGGCCAGCACAAGCATTCATGTGGCTGTGCTAGCCTAAGAAACTGATTTAAATTAAAGAAAAAAAAAAGCATACAACTAATTGACTTGGTATTCAGCTGGATCAGTTCTGTGGTCCAAAGTGTTGCACAGCCAGAGAGACTCTGGTGCCAGACAAGAGTGGGTGAAAAAAGTGACTGGGTGCAGGGGAAGAGGGGGGAGAGGAGTGGAACAACCCCTCTCAGCAGCAGCCAGATTTATGCCAGATTAAAGTGACCGTGTAACCACAACCTCTTTGAGTAGCCCCCTTAATTTCATTTTGGGCATGTGAAGAATCAGCTATTACTCCTACTGAGTTAAGAGCAGCACAAACAGGCTTTTATCATCCCATCGTCTCACATTTGCTGAACTTGTGATGTGCTCTGTGCTCTGCCAGAATTTCTGGGAGGATCTGTGGCAATTATAGGGAAACCCACCTAGGGACAATATCATTCCAGTGTAAGAAGGCTGGTATGTGTGCAGCTACTTTAGCAGCTCTGTCTGCTGTGAAAGCAAATGAACTCAAGAGCAGACAAGAACTGATATGTGAAGTCAGGGTATAAATCTGACTGCATAAATTAAAAGGACGGGAATGCAATGGATTTTGAATAGGTTCTTTCACATGATAGTGTTCTCCTGGAATCAGAAAGCAGACACTGCAGCAAAAAAGCTTTACAGTGTTCTGAAATAAATATTAGTATTTATCTTAGCACAGAGGAGTTAAATGAAGTGGCAAATCAAAACACTCATGTGTATGCATATACATTAGTCACACATAGAAAATGGGGACTGTAGAGCAAGGGGGTTGATATGGAATATGGATTGATACAGAATATGGGCTAAATATTGACTGTGTGTTGCAAGTTTTCTGCTTTCCCTAAGGCATCTTCTTTCTGGGTTAGAACTGGCAGATACATGAAGGTCTGAGCTTCCAACTTGGAATTTTAGCTTCCTTTAGCAATTCTCTGCACACCACTATGGAAAGAGTCATGAAATCATTGGCCATTGCCACTCTGAATCAGCTGAGAGCCTGCAGTGAAAGGCCCAAGGGAAGAATTGAACTTCTGCTCTCACAGTGCAGAAAATATCTTAGCAGAAATCATAGAAGCAGAATAAATCAGGATATGTTGAGATCCAAGGTCTCCTACAGGGTGGCCAAGAAGCAGCATAGTGTTATTTTAGGTCACTGCAATAATGACAGCAATCCCAGTGCTGGTGATAGTAATTCCATGTCTGGTCCTCAAGTGACTTAGGGCTATTTATAAAATTACCCTCCATACACCACTATGAAAGTAGCCATGTCCCAGGATGTTTATAGTGCACCTTACTTTTTGCCATTTTCTTAAATATTTTGTTAGCATTTGTATAGTTTATCTGCAAGCTTAATGAAATGATTTAGCTTTTCCAATAATCAGCTATACTTCCTGGTTTTAATTTTGTAGGTGTTAACTTGATATTGAGCAACTGAGTATTTTAAGCTTCAGTTGTCTTATTAGTATAATTTCAGCGATAACTCTTCCTGAGTTTGTTTTTTCACATATATTGATTTCAATACATGTATGAATGTTCTGAACTGTTTTTCTTTCAAAAACAGCATAGACCAAAAACGCTGAAAAAACTAGAAAAATTTGGTTTCCTTATTAAAAGTGAATTAAGGAAGCATGTTTTCCCTGAAATGGTACCTTTAATTCCCTATAAGCTCAATGTTTATTATGACATTGGCAAAAAGGACATTTCTGGTACTCACAGGGGTTGATTACAGCTGTTTTTTTGCCCAAGCAATTACATCTGAAACATTGATAATGTCCTCTGGGAAGCTGTCCTCTCTCAGCTGGCCAGTTCCTCTCTTACTCACCTGATCCAGAGCCTGCTGAGCTTGATTTCCAGGCCTTTGACTCAGACCCACGATCCATGTCTCCTGATCTTCTGTGACACTGGAAATTATTCACCCTCTGTCTTATGAAACTTCAGCTGGCCTTGGCTACTGGCCTGCCCCAATGGTTGCCTTGTCAGGATGCTTATTTACCCTTCACCAAAACACCAGAAGTAGTTTAAAACTGAAAACATTCCAATTGGGAGTTTCATGCAAAACATTCAAACATTCTAAATGAAAAGAATGATTTAAAAGCAAAATACAGAACTCTGCTGCAAATCTTGTGTCTCTGCCATCAGAAAAGGATACAGCTAATCATTTCATTCAAAACAAAACATACAGTCTTCCTAAATACCCTCCCTGATCAGACCACCAAAGCACTTAGCATCTCTTTTGCTCACCAAATATTTTTATGATTTTCCACAAGAAACAGCCAGGCCAAATGCTAATAACCACTCTGAGAGGATGGGAGTACATCATGTCTCCAGACATCATGAAAATAAAATAAATCACTACAGGAACAAAATTTTATATGGCTTGTTTTTTAAATTATGTTTTGCCATAAGGAAATGATGAATAGAAGCATGAACCAAACTAAGGAGAAAAAAAGCTATTCTTGCTTAGACCTTTGGAGCACTGTGACTATCAGAAAAAATCAGCAATCTTCAGAAGCAGCCAAGAGGCTTAAGAGCACCAGCCAGAGTCTTTAGAAACTCTTTCCCTTTAAGATGAGAATGTTAACATTGGAGACTGCGTCTATACCAATAAATAACGTGCACAAATTTAACAGTGAGGGCACTTAATCACTGTGGTATCTTATCTGGGGATGAACAAGATTCCTGTTACTTACAGTCTTTAAATCAAGACTTGGCATAAGTCTGTGTGTCACCCTGGGATGTAAAGCAGAGACAGAAGCCCTGTTTGGAAACCACTGAGCTCACAGAGCAGCAGGAGAACAGCAGAGTGGTGCTGGAAGGGCAAACAATCCCATTCTGAGATCAGCTGGACTGTTCTCTGTCCTCACAGGCTTATTTAAAATTGCCCCGTGTATCTTTACCTTCCCCAGCCTGTGGTGTAGATATAACGTGGTTAACTTTCTATCCAAAGTATTAAAGTGCAGGCAGAATTTCTGGACTCCATGGAGAGATCGCTGGATGATGCTCACAGCCTGCTAGACAGACCCTCTCTAAAGCACACGCAGATAAAATAGAACTGCTTTCAGAGATAAGCCCTTTAACAGATCACTCAGCATTATGGATAAAGTATTTCTTCCTCTGGGATTGTCTGGCTCTGGCCCTCTCTGACCCCCTACTCTTGTTTGTGAAGCTTGGACTGCCTGGGGAGTCGAGTGTTGGGACCTGCCTGGTTACTGACATTCCCACCAGAGGATGCACCAACACCAGCCTTTGATACCTTACTGCCCTTCCATCCCAGCCAGAGCACCAACCACTCTGGGCAGATTCTTTCTACCTGCGTTCCCATCCCACACATCAGAATAAACTCCATCACTCTCTGTTTCTATTCTTGAGCTCTGGGTTCTGCCCCAGCACTCTCAGTCTCCTGATGCTTGTCCCTGGCTCCCCTTCCAAACCTGCCTGGCAAACATTCCTGCCTGCACTGCGAGGGGCAGAGTGCAGGGATTGTGCCCTGCTGGCACAGCAGGCATGACTGAGTGGCAACATTTCAATCCCACTTTATGCTTTGCCACCAGAAAGCCAGGCACACACACTCTGAAACGCTGCCCCTGCACTACTGCAGTGTCTTCCATAAGAAAACATGGATTTCTGCCACTAGACAGACACAGAAACTAGTAAGCTATTCCCTGCATTCTTCTATCCCCCTGGGCACCCTGTGTAAGGGAAGCCATTGATGCTTGCCATCAGATAGACACACAGACTAGTAATAAAATACCCATGATTCACTGCATTTTTATTCCTTTGGGTGCTTCTGAAGAGGGAGCTACTGATTTCTTACTTATGTTTAAATGATTTGTGAAGGGAAAAAAATTTCTATTTTATAGCCTGTGCCTTTAGCCATAGAGGAAACTGTTTTCTGTGAGTTCTGGTTTTTTTTGGTGATAGATAGCCTTCCTTTAATTACTTATCTTTACTTTGGTTGTTTTTAGGAAGGTAAAGTTTTCCCTAATCTTTTAATTTTAATCAGTTAAAAGTTATCTATTGGGTGAAACATCAAACCCTCCCAGATTCTGCATTTACTCACTTCAGTGCGAGATTTTCCAGCTTGAAGAACATGACCTTTAATGCCTCATCATTCCTAACACAGTAACCCCCTCTCTAATACAAGCAATTCTGTGCCAGTGCCCTGATCATGTGAAAGGCAAAAAAGGTGAAGATGATGGCAAGTTGTTTTCCCAGAAGTCACACAGAAAATCAATTCTCTGTATTTCCATGATGCCTCTCAGACCCTGCCTAGCACTTGGATAGAGCAAACTCCAGCACATGTGGACGGGAATCCTCAGGGGAAAGACAGCCAGGATCTCCCTGACCTCCCAGCCCTGTGCTAGGGGAGGCCACAATGGCCCTCCTTGATCTTTGAGTGAGTTTGGACACCACAGAGATAGGCACAGCAACTGAAATAAAGCCAGAGGTCTCCACATTGAGCCAGCAAGGGGAATCCAATCCCCAAGACAGAGTGGAGCCACATCATTGCCTAATGCTCTAGAAAGCAGAACATCCCCTGGAACTGCCAGGCAGGGCCCTTGCCACAGGGTGTATTTTGAGAGTGGTGTGAACATGGCCCTTCTTCACCATTTCCTTTCCCTATTAGTCACACTTAGCCTTGCTCCACTTTCTGCCTCTGGAAGCCCAGTGTGAGCACTGTGTTAGGTCGGGGAGAAAGCAAGCACAGCATTTTCATAGGCAAGGATCCACAGCTCAAAACCACCTAATAATATGTCTCAGTTCCTCCTGACTTGGTAGTGTCTGCATTGGAGAGGCCAAGGTTTGGAAGAGAAGGAATTGGCCAGGACAAAAGTGCATTGGCAGAGCTCTGGAGAGGCACTCACAAATCCTGCCCATGCTACAGCTGGATTTATCCGGTGCTTTCATCATGACTGGACTTGAGAATCTTTTTTAAAAGCAAACAATCAATAAGGGGAGGAAAAAAATTAACTGCTTGGCCTGAAGCTTATTGCTGATCAAGGACTTCCCATGCTGTGGGAAGTGTTCTCTTTTAGGGTCCAGTTCACACCCAAGCTCAGCCTCAGCCACATCTGTTCTTGCAGAGATGCTCCAGTGCTTAGATGTGGCTTTAGGTGAGCTCCTAAAGTTGGTTGGGCCAAGCAAGCAGGGTTTAGGGCTGAGCTGGCTGGGAGATGGGCTGGTTCTGTGCATTTCTCAGGGAAAGGTTGCTGAAAGAGTCCTTCAAGAACCCAAGCTGGGAAATAAAGCTGTTGCTCATGTAGGAAAGTCCTTCTAAACTTCAGCAGGTCCAGCAAGGACCTGCAGATGTGGAGCTTGCTTTCCATTCCCTAATATCCACTGCCTCTGCAGGCATGGACACAGCCCTAAATCAGCATTCATAGCCTCATGTGTGAGGAAGAATCTTATGGGAGCTTGAGGGTTGTTCATCCTGCATTTCTCCCTTGCCTGCACAGGTAACCAACACCCCAAGTCCAATTCTCCTAGTCTGTCTTAAATCCCTTTATTTGACTGAATTAATCCAGAGACTAAATTATAAGCCACCTGTGTCATCCTAGCCTTTTCCTGTTGTCTAGAGCGCAGAATTTTATGTTTCTTCCTCTCTCTCAGGAGGACAGCCAGAATCCTCATCTGAGTTATTTGAATACAGAGAGATCTTATTCAGAGGACCTGCTGACTGACACATACAAGCAGACACAATAACTTGTATAATAGGTTTCCTGGTGAAGGTGAAGATACAACCTCATGGAAGAAGAAATCCAACATCACCAAATGTGTCAAATATCAGAAATATTTCTTCCATAACAAAATATTGCTTGCCCTTGAGAATCCCTCCCTACTGTTTGCTATCATCTAACTTCAGAGGGAATAGCCTTATTTGCAGGAGGTATAACCCATCTGCCCTTATGGGAACTGGACATTACAATAAGGAAACTTCTGAAGATGACCTGTTACGTACAAATTATTCATTCAAGGTAAAGCTCTAGAATCATCCAAGAGGCACAGACTGCCTGAAGCAGAGGTATAAGGGAGCTGCTCTGGAAGGAGCAGCTAAACACCTCATTAACTGAGCTTCATGCCATTCAGTCCGAGTGACTGAATATTTCCAACACAATTGAAACTGTGCTTCTCTGAATTAATGTTATTTTTAATAAAGGGAGGCATTAAGTTGCCTTCTTTGGTGAGCATTGAGGAACCTTTCTGACTTCCCTACCAGACATGGCTGCATTTGAGTGATATTTGTGAGGCACTTGGAGAAGAAATGTGCTATACAAAATTAGAGATTATGCCAAACCTCAGTGTTGGATTAATATGTCTGTGTGAATTTAGAGGATGAAAAGCCACCTTCCATTTGATGGCAAGGTGTCAAATTCCGTGTTCATGTAAACTGATGCAGACAGTTATAAAAAAGTTATTCCAGTTGTACTGACAAAGAATCTGACCTTGGTCCATTTGCTTGAAATGAAGCAACCAAAATCTTGGTCCTGCCAGAAGTTTGTATTGAAACTGATGTCTGGATCCTGGCTTTGCTTTCTGGGCCTTTTTTTCCATGCATAGTGATGATCAATTGCTATATGAATGCACTGCAGCAAATGTAAAGAAGTGGCAAATCAGCAGAAAGATGCTCTATCAATTAAAGAATTTTGAGATTCCTAACCCTAACCCTCCCCTGAAATTACAGAGCAGGCACATATATGCTAGTTGAGAGCAAGAATAAGTTTCTGTTCACAACTACGGAATGAATTTTGTGTCCTCTCAGACTCTATATATCCCTCCCGTGATGTGGTAAATGGTACTTTGTGAAAACTCTCTGCCAGTGCATGAAATTAGGGCTCTGCAGCCCAGTCCAGCAGCATCAACTCCTTTGATTCAGCAAGCCCTGAGCATTGCAGCAGCCAGAGCTCAGCCAGATCCCCACTGCTCCAGAGGACACAGCCATACAGACTACAGCAAACAGATCTGCAGGACCACTTTCAAAGCAGTTTCAGTGTCTCACTGGGAGATTTTTGCTGGCTAAATTAGCAAAATTCAGAGCATACATTAGGTCTGTGACTCCAGTTAATGAGTCCTTTGTTTTGTTAGATGAATTGGTAAGGAGGGTCATTTTCTAACACATCTTTCCCAGCAGAGTAAAATACCCACCACTGAAAACAGCCATAGGCAATCCATTCTTTTTATATTACCCATGTAAGTTCTCCTTACAAATAATGAACACTCATAACTAAACGCTGCTCAGAAGAATAAATGACTAACCAGATTTTATCAGTACACAAGCTAAATTCAATGATTTATGAAGAAATCTTGGTCCCGTCTAATGGAATTTTCCCAAAATAAATTCATGTAAACAACTTGCCACAAAGAGGCAGTCAGTGCTGGTTGGTATGTGTAAACAGCTTTAACAGTTGAGAATATAATCTCCTTGACTGCTGGGCAGTCTGGGGAGATTCATGCAGAGTCTCCGTTCAGAAAACCACCTTTGGCTCTGATCCTCCTGACATCATAATGCCACCCATTTCATTAGTTTTTAGTAGATGTTAATATCATCATAGATGGGTAGAATCATTTTGCCTCTCAAAGCCAATGCATGAATTTTCACAGTCATCAGAATGCCAGGATGAGAGTCACAGGTAGGATGAGTGGGAGGAGGTAAAAGACAGAAATGAAAAAATCCAACTCCTGGATAAATGTATCACAGTGTATTCAGTTCCAGCAGTGGATTTTCCAACACCTTTTTACATGTTCCTAGAATCCATCTGAAAGTACAGTGGGGTCATATTAATGTGCCACAGTCATTCTTAACATGTTTCCAAGGTAACTCTTATTTACATGGTCTCTAACTGCAAAGTGAAGTCAAATGTTTAATAAATTATCCCTCTGATGTTAATTAGTCCTGTTAGGAGGTGACGCTGGGAGCAATGTGTGTAAACTGATCAGTGTGAGTGGCTCAAGCCCACTTGGGCTGGTTCCCAAACGACCTGGAGCACAGTTCTGAAGCAAACCAAGCCCTTTTCAGTTTGCATCATTATCAGAAATATTTCCTTCTCTGCCTTAATTCATCCTCAAGAGCAACGCAGCACAGTCAGAAGCAGGTCTAGTAGAATAAGGGCAAGTGGGCTGGCTGGCTGAGTACCAAAACTGCAAAGACAGTTCTCTTTCCCTAATGACTATTCATAAATACAGCATATTAGCAGCTTCATGGGGAGGAGAGCTCAGCACAGCATGTTCTACTGCTCAGTGGAAGAAGAAATCCTGCACTATGCACACAGATTTTACAGGCACTAATAAGTACCTTTTTTAGATTTGTAGAACTTTCAAGGCTTTTCACAGTTAATATTTCTACATTAGCCCGATTTTCCAATCTGCCTGCTAGGCAGATGAAGACTGATGGTTTTTAAAAAGGACTAGTGATTTTGCATGCCTGTTCTGGGTGCCTGACTTGAGCCAGTCCTGAGAACAGCCTGATAGTTTGAGGATTTCCAAAAATCAGTTCCTTTGAGGTGTCTCAGCATAGCACCTCATCAGTCTCTCCTCAACTCTAGACAGTGACAAAAAAAAAATCCCCAAACACTCCTTGCTGCTCAAGTCCCTGCTGCATTTGGACAGGGTGCTTCTTACAGAGATGTGGGATTTCGTTTGCAGCCATAGCCAAATGCTGCTGTTCCATAGCTGGTGATTATCATCTCAGCCTGGAGCTGAACAAAGGGCTTCCTAGGACTTTTATCATGTAACTCTCAGTTTAGATCAGTGTGAATAAGATCAGTATTTACTTCCACTGTCTCAGACATCTGTCTGATTAGCTCTCTAACTTGTGAGCTGTTTTGGACTACAGTTTCTTGACTGCCACACTTTTGTTTCAGTTTTCAGGTTGATTTGTTTAAAACAAAAGTAAGTGTTTTTGGACAGTTAAGTTAAAGGATATTATCCCTTCATGGCTTTTACATTAGAATGGTTTCATTTTGAAATAAGAACAGAACAGTTTAATTCAATCATTGGCACAAAAATAATACTAGTATCAGATAATAGAGACTTCCTAGGAAAGATATACCTGATGTCAGACAGCCTCATAAGCAGGCTGGCAGCCAGTTCTAATGGAAAAACAGTCTGTGAAGAATTCCCAGCATATTATATTCCCAGGCTTTTTAGAAGCTATTTTCTGGCTAATCAGAAACCAGAAGCTATGTCTTCAGCAGATATAGAATAACATCCTTGCTGAAATACAGCAGCTCACGATCTGTTCCCCAGCATGAATTTAAGATGTTTAGCTACACTTGAACCCAAATCTTTTTTACCCACCTAACTTTAATCAGGTGAGACAGCACTCCAAGCCAGGGTGTCCAGGGTAGGGTGGATGAAATGGGAAATCTAGGTAGAGCAGAGTGATGGTGATTTCCAGTGACTTTGCCTTATTTCTGAGAGCTCCATTTCTGCATCAGAGAGGTCACACCTCTGTGCCTTGTCCATACCCATGTACACGTACCCACTGGCCAGAGCACATCCTGTGGCTCCCCAAACTGCTGAAGGAGCAGGATCAACCAGCCCCCAGCAGCAAGGCATGTGGTGAATACACGGGATCAGTGCAGATAGGCTTAAAGCATTCTGTGCAAACATGCACTAATCTACCAAAGCAGTTAATGAAGCATGAGATGTGAGGGCTGTTTGTGCAGCATCTGGGCTATATTGAGCTACAGCTGTGATACCTTGGCACCCCCTCTCAGAAGGCTCCTTTCCCTTGTCTCTTCTTTGTAAAACATGAGTTGAGGTCACCTATCTGGAGGCACTGTGTGCTGTTGAGAGCTGATGGTGCTGTGCAATACATTTACCAATACAACCATTTCAGGCCCTTACGGACTATTTACCCATCTTATTATCAACCTGGAGGACGAAATTTATAACTTTATGCATAAGGTATACACGGAAATTGCACCAGTCAATCATATGGGATGCTGCTTCCACAAGGAATGGATTTTCAGTGTTTGGCAGTACTTTGGTCACTGCATTCCTGCAAATGAGAGCAGGATGTATGCCTGCTTTTCCTTCTGCTTTCACTCACTCTGGCAATCTAGACAAATTGTCTAATCTCTTTACACTTTACTCTGGTAATCTGTAAAGTAGCTGTTCTGAAGCTTAATTACTATTTGTGAAGCTTGCAAGAACTTCAAATGAAGAGTGACATGGAAACAAAGTATTGTTGCCTGTTCCTTTGAAAATTTGAGGCTCTTCATTATCCATCAAGAAGGTCTCATCCTCCTTTTAATTACCTCCATTCTATATCATTACAAGCCTCCAAAGCAATTATTTACATTGTTGTAATAGAACAGATTCAAGGGGAGATATCCTCATTTCAGAACAGACTAAAGACTTTAGGAGGGTAGTTCAATTTTAGCTCAAACAGCCAGGGTGTTTCCCCAGCTGTTTATTCCACACCTCCCCATTTTCCTACCTTCCCAGATTTTTGCTCTACTCCCTTTTTTCATCCAGGGGCAGATTACTGCAGTATCTCACCTTCCTACAGTGTGTCAGGCTTTTACCTAGCCTGAGTTTATACCACTTTCAAAAAAGCAGGAACATTTCTCACATCTGGAAATGGTCAGTAGCAAGGGATACAATTCTCAGCAAAGTATAAACTTAAATTCTGTATAGTTTATAGTATATAGTATAAAAGTTTGAAGCATAGTTCCAACATTCATCTGTGAATTGGATCCTTGCAATCTACATTCCATGGTGGTAGAGGGCTGCATGACATTTAACACCTCTATGGGGCAAGTTCAGATTTTTGTATTTTCTACTTTGCTACTGTTCAGATGTGCCTGGAATTTAGGTCCCCAGCTCCCTGAGCTCTTTGCCACCTCCAGCAAAGGTACAAGTGGGATCTCCACAGCCTGCACTACAGCCAGCTTGGAAACTTGACAGCCTTTGGCCACTGGTGTCCCTTGCCACAGGGCATGAATAACTTTCACAGTAGAACATCCCTCTAGACACAAATGCCTTTACTCTTGTTCTTTCCACCACAACTTAGCCTGCAGCTATTAGTAAACAAATAAACAGCAATATCTTCATACAGAACTCTTTTTGGAGAAATCCTCCTGTCCACACTCCCAAGGGGCCACTCCTGCCTCGGGAGTCCCACTGGCTGCAAAATTGCACCCTTTGGGTGTTAGTTTTGGAATAAGCTGACAGCTCTGTGCAGCTCAGTGCTTAACCCGATTATGTTTGACATCTGAGGTCAACAAGATCACTGGACAAGTCCCATTGCTGATCTTCTGAGAAGCCTCAGAGTTTTCTCCCTGACAGCTCTTACACTGCCCACCACAGATGCCATAGCCAGAGAATTCTCTTCCTGCAAATGTGGTCCCCGTGGCTGCTGCTCTGTGTAATTGACCCTTAAATGCACACATGAAATGTTTTTCTTGTCTAATTATCGGGATGGCACCAGAAACTATCAATAGCTATAAATTCACAGACCTTGCCTCTTTCTGAGCTAGTGAGACCAAAGCTGTTGTGTTTTACACAGTTAGCTAAACACTGGCATAACTGAAAAGGGGGGAAACAGTCTGAAAAGGGCAGGTTAGTAGGAAATGGCATATGCAGCTTTTAATATGATGTCCCCTTACAAGAAAGATTTACTGCCATACCCATGCTATTGTATTAAGGAAATTTAGGTCAAATCCTAAGACACTGCGAATTTTTTAATTTCATTTCAACCCAGCAAAGAAGCCACAAGGGTCTTCAGAATAATGAAGCTATTTTGAAAGTGTAGCAGAGAACTCATGTTGGATTCCACTCTCCCTTATTATTAATTTTTTATTTTCAATTGTAGACTATGATGAGGTCTCCCCACAGCCCCACTGTTATGGCACAGTGTATGAGACTCACTCTCCTGATCTCAGGACCCACCTGAGCCTTGGGCATCCCACCTGGGCCAGCTCCCTGATCGCCCCATCCCCCAGCCACAGGCAGGGCAGGGGCTCTCGGGGATGCCATCAATCACAGCCTGTGTCAGCAACACAAAGGACCACCCTGGAGCATCTCAGAGCACAGGCTGGCCCGGGACAATCCCTGCATCTCAAATAGGTACAAGCCAGAGAATTGTCACCTACCCACTACAGAAGGCACGGGGACCCGGGGCAGCCAGGCGGCTACAGCTGGCCACGGAGTGTCGCTGTTAGCCCAAATTTTGGAGCCGGCCACTCACCTTCAATTACAGCACGATGTAGATGAGAACACAAAACAACTGCCTCTTTAAATAGGGGAAAAAAAATAATAAATTATCTGGTATCATCTCTTTCTCTCTCCTTTAAAATGCCCAGCTTCTTCTAGCCTGCCCTCCCCTCCTCTTTTCCCCCGGGACCCGAGATTCCTGAGCTCTGCTTGGAACCAAAGTTCAGATTTTTTTGGCAGCGCGAAGGGACTCAGACGAGAGCTAAATTAAACCTTTTGAAAGGCTCCCGAGCCAGGCGGGGAGCAGACAAGAGGCACATTCCAGTGCCGTGTGGGCGATCCGAGGCAGACGGCAAAGGTGATGCTGTTGCGGAGGTGCCAACCCGTCTGCGCCTCCCCACGGGGGTCACCGCTGCTGTCCCCTGTCCCCACGAACACCAAACCCCCTCCCAGCTGCTCTCCCGGCCAGGCTGGACATTTGCTGTGGGTCCCAAAGAGGACGGGACAGCAGCAGGCTGGGGTTACGGGGTGGGTTTATAGCACTTCAGCACAGAGGATGAGGAGGGGAGGGCAGGAGTGTCTCCGGCTAAGGGTGCTGGCTGTGTTTGGGGGTGACACGGCCAAACACGAGAGCCCACTGGAGTCAGGCACCCCTAATCCTTGCCAGGGTTTCTGTCCGGGTCTGCTGCAGAGCCAGCAAAAGGCAAGGGGAACTTTTCCCGATGGCTTTCTAGGCAATGACATTCGCTCGCTGTTTCTCTCCTTGCCCTAAAGCAGCTCTGAGGCAGGAGAGAGAAGCACATGCAACAGAAAAGGGTGGGGAGGGAAACAACACGAAATTCCACTTCTAGCACCGAAATTCCACTTCTAGCACCGAAATTCCACTTCTAGCACCGTGCCGACCTCCTGCTCCGAATGCTCGGAAAACTGCAGTTTTGGGGAATTTTACATCTTGTCACAATTTCATAGCAGCAGGACATTTCTTTGGGAAAACTAGAAAGTACTGATTTTTCCAAGGTTTAAACCGAGATTTTCCCCAGAGATAAGGGAAATTGGTTCATTGCAACCATTTTCTTACCCCCAGCATTTTGTATAAACTATTTCGCTGAGGTGTTTTTGAACAGTGAATGGAAACATTTAACACAAGAAAGATCTGGTTTCACCCTGGATGGGCCACAGCCCCATAGCTCTGACTGCCACTGAGGTACATCTGGGTGCACCAACAAAGGAGCTGGCCTGGATAATTTTAATTTTCTAAGAGTTTTACTATGAATATCTAGGGATAATTACCATTACTGGTCTCTAAAACAGGCTAGACAAGCATCTGATTAGAAGGGATTTAGGTGGAGCTCATTCTGTATAGTGCAGGCAGAGGGACTGAACTAGACTCTTTAGGTCTATGATTCTATGGCAACACCACAATCTCTGCAAAACTGTATGGTTTGTTCCCAGAACCATAAATCTAGCCTGGCATCACTGGAAACTCAGTGTTGGAAAGCTCAGTTTAATTTCAGATTTATTGCAGTAATCAAAACTGAACAAAAATCAGCCCAAGACCAAGCCTCCTACCTGAACCTGTGACTTGTGGAATGAAAGTTGCTTGAATTTTCTGGTACTTAGAAATTCCTACTGGATCAGAAATGTCACAATCATTTTATGTCTTGGCTTTTGGTAGAACTGCAGTCAGAGCGGTTGCCCCAGACAAACAAAATAAACTCCTGGGTCTCAGTCTGTTGGCTGCTGATGAAGGCATAGTGGAGTATACTAATTTTTGTTGAATTATCTAATGTCCCCATGCAAGTGAAACATTGCAATGTCAGGCAGTGAGTGAGCCATCCCCTCTGTCCACATTAATTGCTGCTGTATGGTTCAGTGTTTTCCTTGACGGCCCCACAGAAGCCAGGGAGGGTAAAACCACATGGAATTTAGTGACTGACCTCCAACACTGTGGAACATGTTGTCCTTCATTTGTAAGGACTGACTTTCTGTTGACTAGCAGGGTCTTAAGTGAATAAAAATGGATTTACTTATTTTACTCCAATTCATTGAGGGATCTGTAGCTGACACCATAATCAAGTCCACACACCATCACCCAAACATTGAAAAGACACTGGGTTCCTAATCAGTAGGTCCAAACTAATGTGTGCCAGAACACTGGCTAGTCAAAACTGACATATCTCTGTTTTGTCTTAAGGCCATTTAAATTTTTAAATTACATTTTAAAATCTAGATGTTTGAATTTGACTGCACTTAAAGTAGACGACTGAACCATTTGCTGTAAAATATATCCAAAGAGTTTATACCTTTCACTGAAAAACTACTGGCCAACCTCTTAGCAAGATAAGAATCTAATTATATACTTCTTAAAGTGACATTTAGAGGCCTCAGTACTTTTCATATTTGATCTCAGATCTTAGAACTGGCATCTGTTTCTCCTTTTAGTTAAGGAACGGAAAGACTATTTACATATTCTTAGGAGTATATCTCCAATTAAATCTTTTTCAGAACTGCACTCTCAACATTTCATATTAGGTTTCTTGGCAGACAACTATCTTTTTCTTTAAAAGATTTATTTATTCAGTTGGATACTTTTTTCATCCTTTGCCTGGGCACTGGAGTCTTCAGCCTCACCATCCTATAATTAGAAAAATGACCCTACTTAGAAGTTTTACAGCTCTGCTCCAAAACATCACCTTCCCTGTTCATTTATTTATCCACCTTTTTACTCATGCAGTTTCATCTAGTAATCGCCTTTCTCATGCAATCTGCAGCAGTAGAGTGGAGTGAGCAATCAGGCATTTAGAAACTTGTTAACCAAAAACATCCAAAACAAGAAATCAGCTCTCTGAACCATAACAAAATATTTCCACATTCAATGAGAACGAGAGATAGATGGGGAAAACAAGAAAAACATAAGGAAAACAGACTGTGACTCTTGTTTTATAAACAATTCCTTCTTCACCGAGCTATAGGTAGAATGCTCTATTGCTTAGTTTCCCTAATCGAGTCTGTACATATTTTCTGTTTGGCTTTCAGGTGATGAAGTTGTTGGTGTTTCAGCACAGACACAATAACCAGACATCGCTCCCCAGCACCTCAACCCCTCTCCAGGGCAGAGGAGCAGAACCACATCCTCGCTTTCTCCAGATAGCTGACAATGAATGTCTTTTGCAACATGCCTGGAAAGCCACCAAATCTGGCTCCTTTGGACTAGGGTAGGGAGCAGATTCCAGAATATTTCAAACTCCTCATAAAAGATAGGCTGTCAGCACCCTGTGAATCCTGGAGCAGGGGGTTCCTCCCCCCAGCACTGCTGGTGGAACCAGGACCTGTCCCTTAGTGGCACCACTGTGAATCTCATTGACCTCTGAGTTATTCTTCTTTTGTTCCACACTGGAATTCAGTTTACCAGAAATAGATATTCAGGATTTAGAATCCAAATATAAGAACAGTAAATAGAAGGAGCTTAGGCCCATTAGATCTACATGGTGTTTCCCTACTTCTTATAGTGAAACATTAGATGTAAGACTAGTATGGGTAAAGTTTAACTGGTATCTAGACCAGTTATCTACAAGTGATACCATCTGCTCTTTCTGATAGGAAAATTGTTCAGGGACAATCCTGTCCCACAAAATCAACATAAGCAAGCCTTTATCTCTAAAAATCAGATGAAGACCTTATAAAAAAATGCTAATTTGCTATGGTGTAGAAATTGTATTAAATAATCTGCTCCATAGAAAGAACTTGGAAGCTCTTGCTGTCGTAAAGCAAGGCATCTAGACATTGGGGGGCTGGAAATGGAGGATTGTGAGCCATCAGTGCTGTAACTCTTCTTTCCACCAGAGTCAGCCCAGACCAGCCCCCCTGACTTCAGGGCAATTCCCTCTGCATGAAGAGCCACATGAGACTCGGGTCTCCAGTGTGAGATGGAAAGATGGGGGCTGTAATTCCAGCCAGGGCACGGGGTGTGGTTTGCAGACATCAAGAAGCCACGGCACAGCCCCTCTTGTGGTTCCTGATGTCATTGGAATGACTCAATAGAATTACAGCCTTATGTCGTTCTGGGTGTATATTATTCTACTGAAATTAAAGCTTTTGAAATAGGAGCTTATTGTTTTTAATAACTTCAGTTATATAATTCCTTTCTCATGCTAGTGCTTCAATAAACATTTCGTATGTTAAATTTTACTCCAGATCCATCCTTGCCAGTTTTAGGCTCAGAACTGATATATTGGAATAATCCTCTTCATTTTAAGTCCCACAGACACTGTGCTGTTCACATGATGTCATTCTGTGTGTATTCCTTCATTTACTTACTGGTGAGTCATTATTATCGTAGCTAATAGAAAGAGGATTATCTCTTTATTAAATCAAAGGCATGGCATTTTGTTGGTGGTGCTTTGCCTCCTTGATTTTTAACCCTTTGAATTACATGAGTCAGGATTTTTCAGCACAGGCTGTGGCTGGTGAGAGGCACAGAGCTCTCTGGTGACTAGAAAGTCATCACAAAAAGCTCAGGGAAATTAAGGCTGTTAATTCCTCACCCAAGATCATAAAGGAGGACTATGATAGAGCAAGTCACTCAGAGCCAAAGCAGTGTAAGAGTCTGAGAGTCTGGATACTAGTCTCCCTGTCACCTTTTTCAACTGATAAAATAAACTTAATTATAATATATTCCAAAGACAGTAGTAGCAGTCATGAGGTATTAATATAGTGCAATTCTCAGTATTGTGAGAAAAGGCCAATAGGAAACAGGGCTACCTTTCTGGGAAGATGAAGAAATGCTACTTCATAGTTTAGGAAGGCAAATATTTATCACAATTTTTTCCAGGGAACTGATCTCATGCAATGTAAGTTTTTACAGAAGGCTGCAGAACTATGGAAAACTAAAAGATCATCTAGAGAAACTAATATCTGCACTTACTACAGGAACTATTCAGAAAGCAGAATTTCTTTTAATAGGAAATTTCAGTATTTAAAAGTTTTCATTCTCAATTGAAAGGCCAGATTTTCCCCAAAAATCAGGATTTCTAACACTTTCCAAGATTTAGAATTAGCTAAACATTTTAATTATAATCCTGTAGAAATAATAAAATATACTAGTGCAATTGTATGGTATTAAATATCTGTCTTTGTAACATTAGTATAAAAATGAAAATCTAAACATTAATTAAAATTATGGAGTCAAACCAAAATACTTCAACTTCATAAAATTTCTGTCAACAAAGTCAAGATGCTTTTTTAACTTTCCCATGGAAAATTTTGCCAAAATTGATACCCTCCCTGGAGTAACATTTCAATTTTAGCAAAACTGCATTGATCAGCAGAAAACTGCTCTGTCAAAAAAAAAAATCAAAGGTCTATTTAATTTAAACAGTGACAGAAACAAAAGCTGCCCATTTGCACTACTGCAAGAAGAATGATTCCAGAAAGCAGCTCCTAGACCTGTGATATCTCTTTGCAGGAATGTTGAAGTCTCCACGAGGGGCTGCTAAGAAAGGCATTAAAGAGCCTGCCATCAATCCTGGCCTTCTGTGCTTTAAAGCAGGAGATGCCAAGTCAGGCATCACCTCGGAGGAAACAGCAGCTGCAGGCAGAGTATACAAGACTGAATGAAATCTTCCTGGCACGTTTCCTTCCCTTATCTCCCCTGTCACCCATTATCAGACAGTGGATTATAATAAAGAACACAAGGTTGAAACACAATTATCCGTGGACGTGTTTGAGGACTCACAAATCTGCTAATGTTACTAACAAGCCAAGTGCCCCTTGCAGGACACATCAGCACTCCAGACGAAGGCTTAACTGTTAATGAAACCTAAATCTCAGCGCCACAGATAAATTTCAAGCTTCTTGTGGCTTAACCCTGGAAGCCAATACATCACAGAAACTTTTAAGAATTATCTAAAGAACAAGCAGTGTTGGTGAGTCGCCATAATTAAATCTTAGCTGATTTCACATCTGAGGGAGCTGAGCAGCGAGACATTGTCATTGAAATTACGTCATAGGTTTCTGTTCCAGCATGTCAAGACACACCATTAAAATACTACAACAACAGTATCAGAACCAGGGAATTAATGCCTTTAACAGGAAGGAATAAGCTTCTGGATTCACAGTCCTAACACAGCAACCAGTGGCAGTCTGGGGCTGAGAAAGTCAACAGCTTTACAGACACAGGTCCTTAACATAATGCCACTTATATAACCAGGACTCCAGAAATCCAGTTTACTGCTCACTTTGGTAACAGATTTCCCTTCTGACTATGGAAAGGCCTTTTCTTTTAAATAAATCTTACCTCTGATAAGTACACTGCAAAGTTCGGCTATTATAGTATTCTTTACTGTTAATGACAGTATTTGGAAAGAGATGCTTATCTTGGATTAAGGATGCCCTTTTCCTTTAATAGGTATGTACCACTTTCAGAGGAGCTTCAGCTAAACAGGGAAAGTGGGGGAAATCAGACATTCTTCTTCCAAAATAATTATCCAGGCATAGATCTGAAACAGGATAACAACAGTGGTACAGACAATCTTTAAGACAAGCACAGACAAGCTTTACGAGACACCTTGGGCCCAGGCCACAAAATACCTTGAGGATTAGGGTCCAGACCTTGAACTTGACTTGATACTCTTGGAAAGAACAATTTGGAATTCTCATTGTAGCAGTTACTGAGGAAGTACATTACAGACAATGCAGTCAACAACAAAGTCTCTGTCCTTCAGCACTCCAGCCGTACAACAGGGATCTTCAATGGCAATAATACACACTGTACATAACCCCACATGCTATAAAAGCTTCGTGACAGGCATTTCTATTGGGGTTGGAAATATATAAAGATTAATAGGAAGCTCTGTGTATTACAGAACCACTTACAAAGAGATCTTGATAGAAATATAGTGATACTAAATTAACAAATGCTTTGTTTTCACTAAAAAAATCAACTGCCTTGATAGAACACCACACAACCACCATGCTTGCATTAATTAATCATTAGGAGCTATTTCCCCTAATCTCCTTATTTTATACACAAATGTAAAGATTTGTATGGATGCCTACAAAATGTACAGGTAGACAATACACACACAACTTCCACAGACCCAAGCTGCTCCCCACTAGAGGGGGGAGAAGAGCAGTTGCTTTGGCTAAATGCATGAAACATAACAAAATCAAAACCACAGTCAGGAGAGTAACATACAATTCTAAATGGAACTTGAAAACTTGAGAAGTCATTTAAGGGAACCACATTAAATGCTAAAATGTTTAATGGGACCCATGTGTCCCAGGCAGAGAAAGAGAGTGAGAGAAATGTAACAGAGGAAATCAAGGAGACAATATGTCTGTGCGACTTGTTCTAATTAGGGGCACAGTGCTGGTGAGGATCATTCATTATAATTTAGTTAAATCTTTAGCATGGCAAAGGCACCTCTGTATAGTGGTATAAAACAAAAGACCCCCAGTCGTAAACCAAGTTAAGGCCCATAGAAGAGAGGTTAATTCCAGTCATTTGTGCCTGCTAAAGGCAGTGCATCCCGGGAATACCAGCCCTTCTTTACTGCCCAGCACTGGGCTCCAGCTCACAGATGTCTGCAAATTTGGCATGTGGGGGGTGGTACTGGGGAGGGCAGTGGCACGTTGTCTCCAACTTGTCTGTCGCTGAACTGAGTGGATGTGTCGGTTTCTTTTAGCAGGGGTGGGAAAGGAGTTCAAAGAAAGAATCAAAACAATCCATCCATCCAAGCTTTGGAATATCTGAGCTGAGCCCAAATATCACCAAGCACTTCCCAATCTCTGCTTTGAAACAAGAGAGCAGACAATGATTTGCAGCAGTTTGGGATGATTTACACACATGCAGCATGTGTAACTCTGCAGTGTTATTTTAAAACTTATAAAGCATCAGGAGAGGGAATGGGGGTCAGGTTCAGGTTTGTGACACCAGTTTGGGCTGTTGCACAGCAGAGCTGCAGACCCAGCTTCGTCTGTGCTTCCCCTGAGCAAATTAGGGGCACAGTGGACCTAATTCACATTGCATTTGCTATTGTGTATTTTAGGAGTAATTCTGTTTAAATATGGGTCAGATTCATAGCTGGTGTAAAGCAGCTGAGCTGCCTGCATTCCAGTGCAGATAAACTAATTCACACCAGCTGAAGGCTGGGCCAGTGGAATTACAGTGCTGTAAATCCAGCGCCAGATCAGGACGGTGTTAACCTGTGTTAGCACTGGTGCAACTGAACAGAATTTAACCCACAACATTTTGACACCATTCCAAATATTCGTAAAACCCGTAATAATTTTGAGTGTAAATGTGCCAAATTCACCCTGGTGTCATTCAGAGTCCAACAAAACTACACCCTAGGGATAAATTTGGCTCTGCATATTTAATCTAAGTACACGGCATCATCCCAGCAAGGCAAGCAAATGAGCAATAAACATAAGTTTGCTGTCAGATGTTGTCTCCTTGCTCCTCAGCTTTCTAGTACATTTTGTTTTTGGAGCTTATTTAAACGAGCAGTTTATGGTTTGATCAAGTCCTAAACAGGAAACCTAAAGAGTTTATAGAACATTGAGCTTTCTCATTACAACTGACCTAATAGAACTGCAGCATGGCAATCTTCATTTCTATTATACCTGCTGTTCCTGTGATGGGAATGTGTTCTAGTGGTTAACACAGACATCAGGAACTCAGGCTCTTGAGGTCTAACTCTCAGCTTTGCCACTGACTTGTTGTGTGGGCTTGAGGGAATCATTTAAGTTCTCTGTGCTTGAGTTTACTTATATGGTGTGGGACAATTAATGATCACCAAAGGGCTTTGGGTTCCTCAGATGAAAACAGAAGGGGCAGTGTTCAGAAGTATGACAAGAATGCCCTCCCCTTTTCCATGCAATATTAGGGTAACACACTAATCAAATTACACCATAAAACAGCCATAATAAACATTACAGTACCATAAAAATAACAATACAAGCACTAAGGCATAAAGATAATACAAAGTTATTTATAAAGCTGCTCATTACCATGTTGCCAGGCACCTCAAACACAAATCAGAGTGCATCTCCAACCAAAACTGCTTTTGATGCAAGTGGAGCTCCACTGAATTCCAGAGAGACCATGCCCAGCCCATGCCAATCAATGTGAGATGGCTCAGGTTACAGGGAATTTTAGCAGTTTGCACCAGAAAAAGTACTGGCCACTTACACAGCTCTTTTTTAGACCTCAGCAATAATAAATTATGATAAAGCAGGCTTTAAAAATGGAAATTGAAAATCTAGATGAATTGCCTTTTCCTTACTCCAGAGCTCCAACCCTCACAAAACTTCTGAAGCAATTTTTGGGGGCAGTGCTCCTCATTGCCCTCTCCCTCAAATATATTAAATATCATTTCCCTTCCATTTGTGGTGGTTTGAGATGGCAGGACTCATTTTTTTCAGGGACTGAAGCAAGCATATGTCAAGAAATGGAAACAATCTAGGCCACCAGTTCACAGTTTAGGTCTTTTTCCCAGTTCCTCCCAGTATGAAGGTTTCCAGCTCAAGCTGGCAGCACCTGCCCAGGACAAGGTCACTGCACCAGAGGGGGAACTGTGACAGGGCTGAAGTTCCTGTTGCATCTGCCAGTGCCTTAATACAGGCTCTTGGACAAGGCACAGCATAGGCTATTTTAAACTAATTCTGTCTCTGTGTGTCTTTGAAAGAGGGATTATGAGGACTAATGTTTGTGGAGTATTTCAGTGAGGGAACCAGCCCATGACATGTTATTCTCCCCTAACAGCCACCATCTCACCACTTCATACTGCTGTGACTCCAAGTGCCTCTTTCCTTAGTTTGAGACAGAAAACTACATTTCTTCACCCAGTATGCTAATTTTTAAGACAATGAAAGCAATGACATGGGCTTTTCCAGGAATTATTACACAACATATAGGATACATATTAATTATGCTGCCTAAACATCACTAAGTGGATGGTTAGACACCAGTCTGAGGCTCATCTACAAGTGTATCCAGACCAAGATGTTCACCTGCTGTCTCAGTTATAAAATAGACAGATTTTAACTGTAGATTACAAAATTTGAACTGACTTAATAAAAGTATTCTGAATAAACCCACACAAGCCTCTCACATGAGAGGCAAAATAGGTGTCAGCAACATGAATTCTGTGAATTCAGCAGAAATACCAGGGACTAAGAGGAACCAATTTATCTGGCTACTCAAGAGAGTAGAAGAGTGGCACAAAGACTGAATTACTGAAAGGTCACTTTTCCAAAGGAAGCAAATATGCATAAAAAAGATTTATATTTGATTTGCTGGATAGGGAATCACCAGTTCAAGAAGTTAGTCTAATTTCTAGGGTACTAGATAAGTATTCTCTGTATAGGTCTTTAAATCTCCTATTTATATATGTTTAATTCTAAACATTCAAACTATTTCAGGCAGAGAGGGGAAAGAACAAGACTAGCACCAGTAGCCCACATTTCCTATCTCCCCACCATCAAGGAAGAAGGACTGGACAGTCAAACAGCCAAATGAACAGCAGCTTCCATGTGTTTGGAATAACTGGGCTGGCTGTTCCACGAGGGGTGTGGGGCCACTGCCCTGTCCCACAGTACCTGAGCAAGGTGAGCAGGGAGGGTCTGAGGCAGGACCAGCTTCAGCCAAGTGTCCACATCACAGGAGTCCCTGGTGACGAGGTCAAGCTGAGAAGTCACATCAGGATCAGCTCTGGTGACAGGAACCAGGGTCCTGTGCCTGCCAGGCAAGTCCAGGACCAAGCAGACAAAAAAGTCTGCAAGGCATAGCCTTGTTGCTGGGAACCATAGCCAAACAGAGTCATGATGGAGCTGCAAAGAGACACTGCATCACCCTCGAGCAAACAAGGTTTCAAAGCCCAGAGCTGAGCTTAAATAGAGCTCCTGGAGCCACGGGTGGAGCCTGGGGAGGCCACAGGTGAGACAGTTAAGGCCATCAGTGCCCACAGGGCCCCCAAACAAGGAACACTTGCTGGGCAAGAAACAGAAATTAGAGTTCAAAGAAAAACAGCATTGGAAGTTTTGTGGGGGAAACAAAAAGGGCATGGATTTTTTTTTCCCCCTGAAATTTAGACTGTTCGGTGATATTTATCAAATACACATCCTGGCTGCTCTCAGTGAAATACTCAGTCAATATACAAAATGATTCAGGTTTCAAAATGTCTGGGAAGAGACACGTGTTAGTGGAAATCACTGAAAAACAGGTCCCTTCAGATTATGATACCTCACTTCAGGCATCGGCCTCTGGAGTTACATGTGCACACTTCGAGTGCAGGTGCAAGGTAATCTGGTATTTATGGAGAATACACAAAAACCCAGCATGGTTTGTTTGTTTGTTTATTTATTTATTTAGCTTTTGCCCAGCTAAATACCATTCCTTTTAGTAAGACCTTGCTCCCTCACAAGGTTTGGAAACACTGTATAAGCACATATGAAAACTGAGGTATAAGGAAAACATAGATGGCTTGGGCTGGAATGCTATGATTTAATAATTTTTAGACATTATGAAAGTACCAAACCTGGAAATACAGCTTAGGCACTTCAGCTCTTCAAGAAAAGACTAAAATGACACCCTCAGTCACCTTGCCAGTCTACCTAGTCTTTTATTTCTTCCTGTGTCTGCCCATCACCATTTTGGGGCTGATGGTTTGATGCTCTACTATCATCATTCAGATTCAATGGTTCCAGTTTTCAGTTCTGGATATTGCCTAGATTTCAGATACAGGACGAACACCACTGGGCCAGAAGAAAGTGCCATTTTTCTGTTTGGTGAGCTGTGTGGTGTGATGTGCCATGCCCAGGACTGCGAGTCACCAGGCCTGTCTGCACTTCGGCTGAGGACACGCTGTGTGAGCCCAGGCAAGGCTGCTCCATCACTCTTTTTGTTCTCCGTAGACTGGCTGATTCTCCCGCTGAAATCCAAGGGAGTCTGAAAGCATTTAACTGCCTCACAAAGATATGTCATGCGATCTAACATTCTGAGCACAGAACTGGGAGCCAGGAGCTTTTAATGGTGCCTGTAGGGATTGGAGCCAAATCACTTAACCTCTTTGCTTCTCGGCTTCTCATCCATAAAAAGAAAACTATGCTCGAGCTGCTGGCTGGGCTTTTATGAGAGTTAATTCATAGACCTGTATGGAAAATGACTCCTCCTCTGCTGCAGAAATGCAAACTTCGTATTAAAAAAAATGATAATTATTAATAATTACCACAGGAACTGAGTAGACAGAAGTTTAAAATTTTGTTGAATTGTGCTCGAGGAAAACTGCAGAAGAATATCTCCACTGTGAAAAAGATGGAGGGGGAAGCTTTTGGATATTCAGTTTTTACCGAAAACCAGTTTTGGCAGAACATTTGTGACCAGCCCTACCATTAACGAGAAAATTTGCCATTCCCAAGTGCTGCACTCACAGATGGTGCAGTGGGGCCACCGTGGGAACACCCGGGGTCCAGGTGTGTGAACACCTGTGGTCAGTGAGTGAACACCCGGGGTCCAGGTGTGTGAACACCCGGGGTCAGTGGGTGAACACCCGGGGTCCAGGTGTGTGAACACTCGGGGTCAGTGTGTGAACACCCGGGGTCAGTGTGTGAACACCCGGGGTCCAGGTGTGTGAACACCCGGGGTCAGTGTGTGAAACACCCGGGGTCCAGGTGTGTGAACACCCGGGGTCAGTGTGTGAACACCCGGGGTCGGTGTGTGAACACCCAGGGTCGGTGTGTGAACACTTGGGGTCAGTGTGTGAACACTCGGGGTCAGTGTGTAAAACACCCGGGGTCCAGGTGTGTGAACACCCGGGGTCAGTATGTGAACACGCGGGGTCCAGGTGTGTGAACACCCGGGGTCAGTGTGTGAACACCCGGGGTCGGTGTGTGAACACCCGGGGTCCAGGTGTGTGAACACCTGGGATCAGTGTGTGAACACTCGGGGTCAGTGTGTGAACACCCGGGGTCCAGGTGTTTGAACACCCAGGGTCAGTGTGTGCACACCCGGGGTTCAGGTGTGTGAACACCCGGGGTCCAGGTGTGTGAACACCCGGGTCCAGGTGTGTGAACACCCGGGTCCAGCTGTGTGCAGATGCTCAGCTGGAAGCACCGGGAGCGGCTCCGCTCCAGCCGGGACCGGGTCCGCGGGGCCGGCACCGCTAGAGGGCACCGGCGGCCCGGCTCGGCTCGGTTTAGCTCGGTTCAGTTAAATTCGGTTTAGCTGAATTCGGTTTAGCCAAATTCGGTTTAGCTCGGCTCGGCCCGGGCTCGCCGCCGCCGCCCCATCGCCTCCTGCCCGTGGAACGGCGGCGCTGCCAGAGGGTTTCCTGCTGCTGCGGGGATGGGAACCCAGGGAGCTGCTGCGGGGATGGGAGCCCACGGAAATGCTGCGGGATGGGAGCTCATGGAGCTGCTGCGGGGATGGGAGCCCACGGAAATGCTGCGGGATGGGAGCTCATGGAGCTGCTGCGGGAATGGGAGCCCAGGGAGGTGCTGCGAGGATGGGAGCACACGGAGCTGCT
>JAWWEE010000041.1:4326692-4360335 GCA_035221455.1 Xenops minutus
TGGGAGCCCAGGGAGATGCTGCGGGGATGGGAGCACACGGAGATGCAGCGGGGATGGGAGCCCAGGGAGCTTCTGCGGGGATGGGAGCCCAGGGAGCTGCAGGAATGGGAGCCCAGGGAGCTGCTGCGGGGATGGGAGCCCACGGAGATGATGCGGGAATAGGAGCACACGGAGATGCTGCGGGGATGGGAGCCCACGGAGATGCTGCGGGGATGGGAGCCCACGGAGATGCTGCGGGCATGGGAGCACACGGAGATGCTGCGGGGATGGGAGCCCACGAAGGTGCGGGAATGGGAGCCCAGGGAGCTGCGGGGATGGGAGCCCGGGGAGATGCGGGAATGGGAGCCCACGAAGGTGCGGGGATGGGAGCCCATGGAGATGCGGGAATGGGAGCCCATGGAGATGCGGGGATGGGAGCCCACGGAGCTGCAGGAATGGGAGCGCAGGGAGCTGCGGGGATGGGAGCCCACGGAGCTGCGGGGACACGGCGCGTTCTCCTGCCCCGCTGCCGGCTCCGCTCCCGCTGCGCTCGGGACGGCGGGGCGGTCCCGACGCCTCTTGGCAGCCCTGTAAGCGCCGCGGATGAAAGCGCAGTGTCTGTCCCCGCTGAGCTCCGGAGGAATCGCTGCACGCTCGGGACGTGGGTACTCACACACGCCCATCCCCACTGAAGTCAACAGGGCACCAACGTAAGCGGGATGACTGATGGAATGAGCCGCTGATGTGAATAAGGCAGTCACGATCCAGCTTCGAATTATAAGATGCTTGGCTACTTGGGAAGATAAGGATCAAGATTTGTCAGGTCAGGAGAGAAAGTCTGCTTAGTTTCAGGGTGTTTTCTGCTATTCTTCACAGAGTGGCAAAGAAGATAAAGTCTTTCCTAAGTATGGGCATCGACTCTTGATCATGGGAAAAGAAAATCAAACCCCAAAGTATCTGATGTTAAAAGCAGTGTTTTAGATACATATATTCACAAGTACATATTTAAGTTCAGGGAAGCCAACCAGAGCATGGTGGGGTGTTACAAATTTGGCTGCACAGGTGAAGGGCAAACTGGAGCCCGTGCTGTGCACTTTGGGCAAGCAGAGCCTGAGCCCCCAGCCCAAGCACAGGGGCCACAGACTTTACCTGATGGCCTTTCACCTTCACTGCCATGACCTCCCAGGCTGGGGAGATGCAGCACTCACTGGACTGTGTCTCTGCAGTGGCCCACGTTCTTTCCTAGTGCTGATCCACCAAATTCAGTTTATGAACAGCATTAATTTGTATGCTCCAGCACAGGCTTCAGCTCACCCAGGAATGCTTGTTTCCCCCCAGGCTGGATGGGGGGCTCAGTAGTTGTAAGAATAGATGTGACTGACCTCCCTCTGCCTGGCATGTTGCTCAGGTAGCTCAACATTATCCTGCCAAACTAAAGCCAGTAACAGCTCCCATTCCCCCCCTCCCAAAGATGGGGCCCTGTGAAGCACTGAGATGCTGGAATAGACGTGGCCATACACATGCAAAATATACTTGACACGAATTAGGTGGAGTTATGTTTCACCAGGCCTGTTGGCCTGTTGGCCACCAGTGGCAAACCCAGCAAGAAGAAGATGACTGGAATGTGGATGTGGTGCACAAGACTGCAGCATGTACAGTGTGGTGGCTGTCACTCCTTCTTGCCACTTCAGGAGCCTGGCATAAGGCAACTACCACTAAGGCTCATTTGAATAATTCCCACATACATTCCAGATGCTGACCACATGGCCTGCCTTTGTAAGGTTTCAAAATGAGGGGGGGCTGGAAGAAAAAGGGTGAAGTGTTTTTTTTCTTCAGTGTCCATATTTATTTTCTACACAGATGTTTGTAGTTGTACAGAATAAATAAGCATAAATCAGCCCTCCTTTTTTTTTTTTTTTTTAAGTTTACTATATGATTCATATTTATGGAACGTGCACAGAACTCAGTGGAGCTGACGGAGTTAAGCTGCAGGCTGTTGACTTATAATAAAAGGCTATGTACTGTTTTTAGGGAGATGAAAATCTTAAAATAACCCCATTGATCAAAAGCACAAAGATCAGTGTTGCTGCTCTACTCACCCCCTTTTCACACAGTGGGCCTGACCTCTTCAGCACTCTGGGCAAGGTGTCTGTCCTTCCTGGGGTGGGACTGTGCTTTCTTTGTGTGGGGTGTCAGGGCACCAGGAGCAAATTAGGACAAGAGAGATTTTCTCCTATGAGCTTCCTTTGTCAGGGGTCTCTCTTTTCCTGCCCAATTCAAGCTTTTTTGTAAGTCAAACATGCAAGCCCAGATGAAAAGTTTAAGACTGTGGAGGGGAAATAATTTGCTTCCAGACTGCAATTCTGCATCTTAACCTGGAGAGGGTGGAGTGGAATACGACAATATCACCGAATGTCACCTCCCCAGAAGTAACTGTCTCTTCAACCCTTATGATACAGGAACCCCTAAATGGTCTCAGCAATGTACAAGTACTATTTGCTGTGTGTCAGTCTCTCACATTCCATCAGTGTCACAAAGATGGTTTGGCCTCGGGAGGAGCAGCTTTCAGGGAAATCCTTTCTCTCGGCAGCAGTGACTGAGCCAGTGGCAGCTGACAGAAGCAGGGACGGGGACCTACATAAGCACAGCTCTGGAGCCAGTATTTGGCTTCCTTCTGGAGTTGCTAATGCAGCTTTTCTGCTGAGCTGTAGCTGCTGAGGGCAGAAAGTGGCTTAGGTAACTGTGCTGTGAAGATGAAGGCTGAGACAAGCCCTGCCAGCTGCACTGTTTCAGCCCCTACACCAGCTGTGGTACCACAGGGCTCACAGTCTATGGCCAGATCACCACTTCTATTCCTTCTGGGATCTCTGAGGTTCCAACACTGACAGATAGAACTCAACACTACCACCAAGAACACAGTATTTTGACTAAAAAAATCTCTTTCTTTTGTTCAAAGCACAACATGTTGTTGATAATCTAGAGAAGACTCACCCCATTTTTCTCTGATAATTAATTTGTTTTGAAAGCAGAAAAAAAGGTTAAGGAGATGCTACTGAGACTTGGATTGCTTGTCCTAAGCAGCCTTAGAAAATCCAATGCCTGTGCTGCTAATGCAGCCCTTCAGTCCTGCTGAACCCAGCAAATTAACAACACTCTTCATCATCTTTACTGTGAGAGTCCTTTTTTACATAACAACACCAACCACAACTTCTCTCAAGATGTTTTAATAGTGGGAAACTACAAAACGTAACCAAGACCGCAACTTCTGTCAGCACATTAGGAAATAAAGGTCACAACACTGGTGATGTGTAAAATCTGTGAATCATAGACTTTAGATCTTTCCATGAATCATAACAGAAATGTGAAAAGAAGTATAGAATAGTAAAAAAAAAAAAAGAAAAAAGAGGTATCTAAAAGAAGAGGTATATTCTTAGTTACTGCTGGTTTATATGATGAACAAGCTTTAGAAGGTCCCAGATGTCTCAAGTCAGGATTAACACCTAAAGGCAAAAGGGGTCAGAAATATCTCCCCAGGTGCTCAGTGTGGTGTATAGAGCAGTAGGACCAAGGCAAGGGATGGGCAGACAGGCCTTTCTCTACACTGACAGCTGTTCTCTCCCATTTTCCATAGATACAGCCTGGAGAGATGAAACCAGACCTCTAAAGCACCACTGTGTCAACATAAGGCTGATACCCTGGAACAAACCACTGCCAATAAATGGATGGCACTAAACATAGCTCTGCATTCACTCATTAGGGGTTTCTGCTATAACTGACACTCAGCTCTATCCAAATTAACCTTTTCCAAGCTCCTCAGCCTGGGTTTGAAGTGTGTCTGTCAAGAGTTAAAAAACCCCCAAACCCAAAAACAAACAAAAAAGAGTTAAGCCTCTCCCGCAGAAAGTTTCAGGTATTCTCATTTCTCAAAAGCATCCTCTGCTAGAGGCTGACTTGCACCACTTACACTCAATGTCCAGCCTCTGGGATTAGCCTTCACCTTAGTCAGTACACCCCCACTCACAGCTCAGATCAGTGTTCATCATGTGGGGTGTATTGCACCTTCAGGCACAGCCTCCAGCAAGGGGATGAGGGTAATTGCACTGTCTTGGAGATAATCCCTGGGGTGTTTGTGACTCACAGACACACTCTGAGTCACTGTTCTTTCACTACTTTCTCTTGGTTTTGGGGTAGAAACTTACTGCTCGTTTACACCAGCAGCAAATTACAGCATCTTCCCGCTATGCTGACCTTGCCGTTTTAGCTACTGATTTTGAACTTAGAGCCAACATTCCTTCATCGTTTTACCTACTGGAATAAGGAAATCACTTGATGAGTGACTCCTCTTCATTCCATCCCACCCAGATCTGAAGCTGAAGGGTAAATTTTCTGAGTAACCCAATTCATTGCAATGGAATTATCTGTTGAGTGATGCAATACTAGGTCTGAGGCAGGACAGCAAAACAGAGTTTGTAGCTTGAGATCGTGGAATGAGATAACAGGAAAAGCACTATAGTATTGTGAGATAGAACGAAGACCTATCATAGAAAAAGTCCTAGGAAAAGCTGGGACAACAAAACCCCCACCATTGAACTCTTTGGTTTGTGACTCACATTGTCTGTGAGAAGAACTACTAATCATTACATCAATCGAAACTAAGCTTCTTGTTGTCATTCTCTTCTGAAACAGCTGAAATCCAGAGCAGCTCAAAATTGCATGAATCCTCACTATATCTGAGAACAGATCTCCATCATGTACCAGTCTGGTACTCAGGGTTTAGTCTTACCTAGTCAGGACCTAGAGCAGAAAGATAACTTTCTGTGTCACAGAATATCACCACTCTGGCAGATGACACTGAATGTATTTCCTTCGAAGGAATGAAGTGAGATTGTTTATGTGAATGTTTTCAAAGAGCTGAACCTGCAAGGTCCTGCTCACAGCTTAGGAAATGGCAGAATATGAATCTGTCCAAATCAGCCAAGCTCCTACAGAATTCAATACTGGAACGCAGCGACACCAGCAACATCTTGTTCTTTTGGTGTAATGACTGTTGATGCTGGGATTTAGGAGGATTATGTTGATCTAGGAAAAAGTGGGGAATATTAATATACAAAACTGTTAAATGTCAAATCAAATCCTTTAATAACGTGTGTGTCTGGTTGAGGATGGGAGTGCTTTCAAAACTAGCTACAAATATTTAAGAAATCCATTTGGCAAGTTCAAACAAATAGCTCAAATCAATTACATACACAATATTCTTAAGGGGGGACATTTTCAGCATAGTATGTGGAGAATTAAGCCCTCTGCTCCCATTATTGTTAATGGGACTGGCACACCCAATTCCTCATATACATAGTTGTGAGTTTAAAGCTAACAGATAAAAATATGACTTTAAAAAAATAAGAAGGTGTATATATTGTCTAGTCTTTCCTGTACAGTGTAACATCTGTGTTTGTTAAGAAATCTCAGTGCAGAGGAGTAGGGTTCCCTGGCCTTATGTGTACTCAAAGCTGAAACCGGGATGGAAGAGGGCTCAGAGAGAAATCCAGGTTAGAAAACAAGAACTGTACTTTGTAGGAATTGCTAAATATTGGCACTTCCACTCAAGCCTTTCTTGAAGAGCAAAAATAAGTCCTTCTGAATTTTCACAAAAATCAGAGAAGAAACCAAAAAGGTAACAGTTCCAGAGTAACAATTAGTGTAAAGCTGCTGGATAAGCTTTAAATCTCTGAATCAGAGGGATTAGAAGCCAGTTATCTCATGTTCCAAGTAACTGTCTCAGTTACCACCTCACTGACTATTTCAAATGGGTGGAGAGAACTGTTTCTTTCACTCTTCCCCCCCCCGCCCCCCTGCCCTGTGATTTTGATTCAAATTTTCTTGCTAAATACCAGAACATTGAATTAAAATTCGAAATCTGTTTTGATAAACTGGTATTTTTCTATGAAAAAGTAATAGCACAGTTGCAGTCAATACTGGTCATTGCCTTTTTTGAAAGCACCCATGTCACACACTGAGTCAGGAACCCCTGAAATCTTTCCACTGACTGTAGGTCACTCTGTGATGTGCCCCTTTCTATGGGCTAAAACAGCACAGTGCAAACTCATGGCCTTAGGTGTATCTAGAGATTATTACAGCAAGATGGGCAAAATTAAGAGTGGAACTCTTGAAATCTGGTGCATGTTTTAAATAAGTAGATTTGGAATGCTCTCATCTGCCTTACTGCCATTAGTTGTAAGAAAATAGGTTAAATTATCCTGACCAGAATCTGATGACTTTCTGCAACAAGGTCACCAAGGCAGTGCTCTCTAATACTTCCAGTTGCTGTGTGTTGGACAGCTGCAGTTCTTTGCATTGATACCCATATATTTGTCCTGAGTTTCTCACTGTAGGTGCTGGGTTGCTCGAGGGATATAAAGGAGCTGTCTGTGTCTAGAGCTTGGAGCCAGCCTCACAATTAAGTGCTCTACATTCAAAGGACTCCAGAAGTGCTCTGTGGACTTGGCAAAAGAGTCCTTCAAATTCCAACAACCAAGTTCAGTTCCTGATATTCTGGCTAGCTCTTCTCTGCTGAGTTCCCATGGATTTAGCTTACAACTTAATTCAGCCCACTAATCACCCCTGTGCAGTCCAGTGGATAGGGTGCTAAGAGAATGGCAGAAAACATAAGTGCTATTTCTGCCTTTATGGTTTGCTTGCTCCGTGCTGACATATTCCTCACTGCCACCTCTTTCTTCCTTAGGTGAGGTCTTTAGCAAAGAATCCCATTTTTTTGTGGCCAGGTGGCTGCCATTCCTCCTGATTTTCAGCATTGTTAACCAGCAGCAGACTGGGCTTTGATAAAAAATGCTGTCTGTAAACAGGAATGACTCAAACAGCAGTGACTGCCTTTCTGAGGCACGAACTGTTGTGCTGAAGACATTTCTGAAGCTCACAGAGCAGGGGAGAGCACAAGCTGTCTTGGGTAGGGATGCAGAAGCACATCCAGGAATTATTGAAACTCTGTGAATCCTTGCACTTTGGTTTTGACTCAGAATGTTTAAGAACAGGGTGTAAAACTAAGGACTGGTTCCACAGCTGGTGTAAACTGGCACATATCCATTTACTTCAATCTGAAATACGCTTCTGAAAGGTCACAATACTTGGAGAGTGTAAATAATTAGGTCTGTGGGTCAACAAAACCTGCCGACTTGAATTAGGTGTTGGGCCACTTGAGTTAAAGCCAAACATTGACTATTCATTGGAAAATGCTTTTCACAGTTACTGAGACATCAATGCTACTGCAGGTAAATATTTTCTCTGCAGAGTCCTATCTGATGGCCACTCTTTGCACTTTCCCAAAGAGCAAATGTTAAATTCTTTTGTGAAGATTCTCTGTCGTTTACCAGATTTTAAGTTGGATTTACAGCAGTGAAAGGAGTGATGGAAGCTTCTTTATGGGGTTCTGCAACAAGTGTGCTTGCAATTCAGTGCAGACAGCATGATTTTCACCAGGAAACAAAACCCAGGACATGATCAATCAAGTTTTTTTACTTAATCAGTTTTCCACAAGATATTCAGTCAGCATTTCAAGTACATCCCAGAATGTACCAGGGGTCCAGTGACATCTTGCAAGAGTCTCTGTTCAGTTTTAGAAGTGTTGGTGTGGTCCATAGCTAAATCCTATTAGAGATTATGACCCTGCAGGAGCTGATTCCAGCATTGATTCTGGTGTCCAGGGAACTCCTATCAATTATTCCAATATTATTGGATCAACTACTGTTTGCTAAAAACTTCCCAGCAGCCGTCCTTGGACTCACCCCACAGTATTAACCAGCATTACATTAAATAATCTATTGAGTGTCATTAGTCTTTGCATTAGATTTTTCATTAGACTCTTCTGGACAACCAGAACTCTCTCTGGGAGAAAAATTAAACTCACAAATAGCATTATCAGATGAGTTGTGTGAGGTTTGGCTAATTCTGGTCAAGCAGCACAGGCATTATTTACACACTGCAGTTAATTACTCTTCATATAACTGTAGCATCATTTCATTCTGTCCAGAGCCCTTTTTGCCTCCTGATGCTAATTTATATCTATTACAACATTACAAAGTGTTTGAAGAAATGATGCAGCAGACTCAGAATTCTGTTTTTTTAGAAAACAACTAAACTCTTATGACAGTTTGTAAATATTTGTTGACCTCTGTTTGCCTTCTTGTTCTAAGAAACATCTCCAAACTTCATAACCACAGTACTGAGAAATGTATTTTTAGACATAAAACTTAAAAATTCCTATTCTAGTGTCTTCATGCAAACCCCAAAGCCCAGTCTTTAGGCATAAACAGTAAGCAGTAAAAGGGCTGGGAACACTAATAGAAAATATGTGGTGAAGAGAGGGCCTATGCTATAAAATTGTAACAGGCATGTAAAGGAAATAAGCTGAAGACTGTCCCAGTTTAAAGTGTATTTGAAAAGAAATCTTTAAAGCATTGGGGCTAAACTCTTGCTACTGAAAATTTCTGTTTGACTAAGAGTGCTACTTGAGATTGTATCAGCTGAGGGATGTGCCCACTGTCTAAAAATAGGAAGAGAAGGACTGGAACAGCTGTCACAGGGAGTTTTGCTTTCTAGAAATGCTCCATTGTGACAGTCATTGTAAAGATAAGATTCCTTGCCAGATGAATAAAAGGGATGGGGATTGCTGTGAGACAGAAAGTGTCAAAGAACAAGTGATATTCAAGATTATGTTTTCAAAAATCACCCCAAGTGAAGCTCAGATCTCTATCTTTCAGAGCTGGTATCACTTCATAGTTTTGGTATTGACAAGATTTCTGAAGATGCCAAAGTGTCAACTCAGAATTGTGTTCCAGCCTTGGAAATCAATGTGCATTTCAGGACTGGGAAGGATTTGCTGGGAAACCCACTGGGCATTACAGACTTCTGGAAATGGAGCTGTTCCTACAGTTCCTTCAGGTCATGTTGTCATAAATGGCCTATTGTGTGCAGTGAGCTGCTCTGAACACACGAAAAAGATGGGATTCTCCAGGAATAGCAGGTAAGGACTGACAAGGGGAGCTTGTTTATTAATTGCCTTTCTAAGGTATGCTTTGATATAGATAGACTAGTGATAAGCTGATTTCTAGTTTGTAATGACTTATTTCAAGCCTTTGTCATTTTCACCTCCCCTGTCTTACTGCTCCTGCTGCTTTTGGGCTTTCACAGGCAAGAAATGACTTCAGCACATGCTTGACTTTAAGAAGATGACTCTCCTCTTGGAGGCAGTCAGATTATTTACATCCTTGAAGTTATTCAGGTACTGAAGTTTCAGCCCCTCTCCAAGGGACAGGAATGTGAGTCTACTCTTTGCTTCCGTGGGAGCCAAGCACAAAGCTCCCAGCCAGGTTCTCCTGCTGGTCCCAGTGCCAGCACCACGGATGGCAGCAGCAGAAACAGCACAACCATGCCAGCCACCATACCCCAGGGGAACATTCTGCCTTGGTGGCATGTGACAAAAAAGTCACGCCGTGTGGCACAACTCTCACACAACTGGCCAGCCCTGCTCTCCAGGGTAAAATTGGTCAAGACTGGGATGCTCTGGCAGAGCCACGCAGGGAAGTTTGCATAATGCCTACCCCACTACTTCTGACCCGAGCCAGTATTATTAATCATTCACTTTCATGAGCAGTAAAGTCACTCATAAAATGTAATTAGAAAGAAATCTGTAAATGCATTTTTAAAATAAGGCATAAAATAGAAATGCCCATTAAAGGAGTGACATAAACACCCACTCGGAGCTTTACTGGGGAGCCGAGGAGGAGGCTTTCTTTGCTGTTGTTGTTCTGTAGTAAGTTTTAAAATACTATTAAAAAAATAAGCATCAAGAAGCATTGTTTTGAAGGGGTGAATTACACACCCTCTGAAAGAGATCTCTGTCGGCTCCATACCCCAAACTGCACATGCCATTAGCAGACTGAGCAGTAGCACAGCACAGCTCTGTACCACTGGAGACCTCCCATACGTTTGCCTAGAAGCCAATCCTCTGAGTTGACTAAGCCTTTTTGCTTCTGTGTTAAACAATAATTACATTTCTAGAAAAATTCAGCCCCAAATATTAAGCATTCCAGCCAGTCTTCCCAAAGGCAGAGGGAGCAGTTGTTAATCTATAAATACTGCTGCACCCAGGAGAGGTGAGCGTTGTAAGAGTCACTCTGCACTGACACTGACCCTCTGCACATCCCTGCTGGGCAGAGGGGAGGTAATTTGGGATTGTGTCCCAGTGGAAATTTACCCTGAGTTGCCAAACTTGTAACAGAGTCCTGGTGTGACAAGGATGAAGCACATCAAGAGACCTTTTTGGCCAACTTGCCGCCCACCCCCAAATCACTGAACTTTGTGTTGCTTGTTTGTACTGCTCAAGACGTTTGCAAAATAAACTTTTTCATACATGATTTATATGCAGAGAAGTTAAAAACAAACTGACCTTTCTCACCCATCAAATAGTCCAAGCTAATTCTTGTATCCGATTGCCTACTTAAACCATCTGAGACTGCTCTTTGTAATGCATGGTTATGGTTTTGTCTGTGTCCCCTTGCAAGAGTTCTGGGAGGGAAAGCAGTGAGGGGGTTTTGCAAGATGTTAGTCCATTTAGCAGATGGGACTGTGAAGAAAAATCACCACCTATTTTTCTGGAAAAAACAATGTTACATAAGCGCTTCTGTAACTTTTTCTGTTTCATAAGTAACCTGGCAAGTTGAGTAATTCACATTCTGGGTATCATTCTAAAGAAATATTTCTAATAATCCTCTCTGTGTACAAAGCGGTATTGCCTCATCCTGGTTTGGCATTTAATCTACTAGTTACTATTTTCAGAAAGGCTATTTCCAAATTCAAATAAAAACAACAATCTCACACTTATACAGTGCCTTTCATCCTAGAAGATTCCAAAGAGCTCTGCAGAATTAAAACAAAACAGACACGTTGGACACAGGGTGGCTTCATTCATCACTGAAATGCAGCCAGCCCTGGGGTGAAGCGTGTTCAGCAGCAGCAGCCCAGAGCAATATGATAGAGCAGCTTCCAGTAGGGAGCATGCAGTGCCTCAGTCTCTTATTCCAGATCTCACTGCAGTTACATGGAATTCGGTGATGTTATTTGTGATTTGTGAAACATGCCAAGCTGTAGCTCCATAGGGAAAAGAAGGAAAACTCAGGCACCTCCAGTGCACTGTCCTGCTCCCTTTGTCACTCAGAGAGCCAGGGATGTGACTGTGGTCGATGTCTGTAAAAGGTGGAAGAGGGGCGAGAGCAGCAGAGACCCAATGGGCTCCTAAGGGAAAGGATGAAATGTGGATATCACCCCCATAAGAGTCCCATACAAAGGAAATATTCACCCAGCCTGCATCCTCTTTTTCACACAGCTTTGCCCAAACATCTGAAGGCCAGAACTGGGAAAGGTCTGCCGAGCCCAGGGCCAATATAACAACTGCACAGCCACATCTTGAGCTGAACTGGAAATCTCTGGGATAGTCCTTGAGAGCATTCCAGCAGGGACAAACTGCTCTGACGGGAGCAGTGTGGGAGTGTTTGGGAGGCAGCCCCCTCGGTTTCTCAGGGCACGTTTAGTGCAGCCTGCTATTATTTACCTCCAGCACCTGCACAGGCAGCTGCCAGCAGCAGCAATCCCAGCTCTGGAGCACGAGGGGAAGGTCCAGTTTCTCTCCTGCCCTGCACACACACACACACACACACACACACACACACACACACACACACACACACTCTCTCTCTCAACAACTTGATAGGAAATGTTTTGTGAACTTTTTTTCCAGGCTACTTTTCTTGCTGCCTCCAAGTGTCACAGCATAACTCAGTCAGGCTGTACCAGGATCCAGAGCTGGCCATATTATAATCTCATTTAAAGATACGAAGCCATAATTAGTGAACTCTGAATAAGCATTCTGTATTATGATGCCTAATACTTGTCTTGGCTAATGCAAATACACAGGAAAGGGTATAATCTCATTTATATGTATCAATGTACTGAATATATGTCTTTGCAAACCCCCTGCAGTACTTTTGCCTGCACAATTTAATCTGTGGCACCAAAATTGCACATTAACTGCTTATACTAAGTTGTGCCTTGGTTTAAAAAAAAGAAAGGAAGGGAAGCAAAGCACCAACCTTGTTAACCCTCTTACCAGGCTAATACTTCATTGAAAATCCCCTTGGTTGTAATGGATTTTTCTTTTTATACGTACTTTATAGAGCACTGTATTAAAGTGGCTTTTTATAAACACAACACATGAGGTTAATAGCTGTAGCCTCGGTTAGGGGGTTTTTGTACCCTAAATCTCTACCAAGACTGTTATATAAATGCCACTATTCTAAAAATAAAATGCAAAACAATCAGGGAAATGTTACATTATCACTCCCCATCTTAGGCTACTAATGATGGCAAACCAGGGCACGCTATTTGTGGGGGAAATAAAACTCCTTAGCAAAAAAAATCCATCTTCACCTGCTCAGAACTACTTTACCACAGTTTCCAGCTCAAGGAACTAGGAATGTCTTTGAAGGGCTTCTTTAAGTATACGCTGGTTGCATCAACAGGTCTTTAAGGTTATGCATTTCCAAAAATTCACGGACTAAATGGGTTATCTGCTAATTTGATGATGCTTACAATAATGCCTGCACTATACTGTCTCCAACAAAGGAAGCAAAGAGAGATCAGTATTTATTTTTTTTTTGCAGACTTTTAGGCCAGAGGAGTTTTAAAAATCTCATCTACTTTAACCCACAGTCCAAATAAGTGGAAAGGCACTAGCAGCAGCTTGTAGAAGCTGCAAGGGTATTTTACTGCTTCTGATGTAAAACTTGTGGTGTATCCTTCAGCAGAAGCTGCTCACACCTCCCTCATTCTATGGAAACTTGCTTGGGCACTGTTTTGCCACGTACTTAGAGTAATTTGGAGGGGAAACAAGTATAATTAATCTAGAACTATAAAATCAAACATCATAAATTAGTGCACATTGATCAGCTACTACACTTCATTGCTTAAAATGATTGCCTTTGCCCTGGGCCTTGACCTTCAGCAAGTGCAAAGGAGCAGCCAAGAGCTCCTTTTCTCTCTTCTCCTTGGGTGATCTTTATCGATGGAGATGATCCCTCACAGGGTGGGGGGAGCTGATCTGGGCCAGGGTGCTTTGCTGTCCTCTGAACTGGCACAGCTTTGCAGGGTCTGTGCAACTGCACTGATGCTTCTTCAGTCATGGGCACAAAGTGTCCTGGCTGGTGACAATGGCACAGGAGCCACAAGGGTTTCCACCTCCACCCTGGTGGGCATTGCTCTGACACTGGGCTGTGAGTGCACCCCCATAAATCATGTCCTGGTTGCTGTTGAGTAAACCAGGGATATGATTTCAGTCCTTAGTATGATGTAATCCTTAGCACTTCTGGACCGGCCCCTCACTCAGAGCCCTTGTAAATAAAGATTACTGCAGTACACAAGCTCGTCTGAGTTTTGGAGACTGTGAAGAGTTCTGGTTTGTGTTGTTGATATCTGTCACAAGCCACTTCATAATCTGCCTTCAGCATGGTGAAGTGGATGTTTTCACTCCAGAGCAAGGTGTGCCTCAATGGGAAGAGCTTCTATTCTGGCTTCAATTCCCTGCTTTGAGACCACTGACTAACAACAGCCTTTGGTACCACAGAATCCTCTGCACATCTAGAAGTATGTCTGCTTTACAATGGTAACATGATAAGGCCTTTGAAAAGTGCTTCAAAACCTCCATAGAAATTCAACCAAAGAGTTTTGGAGCTTTTCCCTAATATTTGATTTTGCAACTTTACCACTCAACAGGCAAAAAGCATTGAGAACACTGCATTCCATAGACAGTATTTGATTATATCAGTTTGAGACCATCAGGATTTGCGTTCAGCCCCACCAAAGACTGAATGTCCCATTTGACCGGGCACTTTATGAAAACCCTGTGCCAGGCCTGACCATTTCATGCTGTCAGATGAAAGATGAAGCTTGTGGCAGAGATGAAAATTTAACTGAGCTCTCCCCAAAGCCCAGTCTACTATTTCTGATGGAAAACCACGTGCCTTCCCGTCAGCGCCGAGTCTGATGGCACAGGCCCATCTGCAGTGAGATCTGAGTGTCAGCTCCTAACTGCTCTGGGAACTGATAGACCACAGCTGGGGACTTTCTCATTTTATGGGAAATAAGAAGTATTTTCAGTGCTTGTGGATCTTTCCACAGGCTGAGATATTCTATCTAGACAGTTTTTCATTCTAGCAGAAAATACTCTAGGCATTTTCTTAATAATTTTAGCATTGCTCACTCATTTTTCTTTTTTCTCCCTTCAATTCCTCTCTGTCATGAGAATTAAAAAAAAAGAAATTCTATTTGAAATGGAACGTTTTCCTTAATCCTATAAAGAAAGAGTATAATTGATTCAACTATAAAATTTATAGGCATGGAATCAATGCTTATTATAGTCAAAACACGCCAGGTCACTCCTTTGCGGCTGGTTTAAAGCTGTTCCTCTAAGTGTAATGTTAAATGAAAATGCTTTAGTCTAAACATGAAAAGGTTAGATTGTGTTACATCTGCACAGCTCTGTGTGCCTGTTAGTATCTGATTTCAGGGTTTCACACAGAAGACCTTCCATTGTTTCCTTTGTACCTTCTCTCTGGGGTAAAACTAACTTTTGACAGTCACAGTAAGTGGCTGTTGTAACGTAGATATTAATTTAATCTGGAGTGGCATCAGTCCTCAAACAGTTCAGACTTTGCCTCTATGATTTGGTCGTCTGGAAAACACAGAAAAAATGAGAATGAATGGGGTTTAATCATGGCAATGATGGCAAATCTTTTCAGTCTCTCAGTTTTTCTGTTCTCAGACATCTTCCTTCAGGGCTAATTGAATAGACCAAGTACTACACAGACACAGTCACTCCTCCTCTTCTATTAAACACTTCTACACACTTTGCAATTAAGCTACTAAACTTTCCAGCAGATGTTTTTTCTAAGCAGCAAAGTGTTTATAACTTCTCTGTTGGCACAGAGCAATGCCATCACAGAGATCTAATGGTGGAACGTTTAGTGGGTATATTTAGTAGAGTTGGATCCAGGCAAACTGACTGGAGAAGCTCAGATTGAGCAGATTTCCCATTTTCTTGCTGCTCTGATATTTCCTCTCCATGCTGTGCCTGATGTAGGTGCAGTACTTCTGGGACAAGCCTGAGGCAGCAGCATCTTTAGATTTCAGTTCCTGGGCCAAAGTTTGCCTTTGGCTGAACAGGTGTAATTCCTGTTGAATCAAGCAGGAATTCCACAGTTTTAAATAAAAACAGCCCTTGGCCCATTATCCACTTACATGCACTGTGCCCAGGGGCCAAGATACACAGAATTGACAAGTGATTGGGGGTTCCTCAACAGCTTGAAGCTTTACTACACAGGGCTCACATAAAGCAGTGTTTCAGACAGCAGGGAGCACATGCCAGTTTCATTTGTCTGAATTTCGTCACTCAGAATAAAGGCCCTTAAAATCACCAGTCACTTTCCAAAAAAACCAACCCACCCCAAATTATAAATCCTAGCAGTGTCAAAGCCTAAATAAATACATACGTCAGCTGCCAGGATCCTGGATGTCAGTTTTCAAGGCATATATTGCCCCAGACTAGTCTGTAAATAATTTTTATTTTTATTCATGACTTCAAAACCACATCACTAGTGGGCTGGACTTGTGGTTCTTTATTTGCATATTAGATGTTTTGACCTAAACTCAGTTAAATGCAGAGGGAGAAGAAATGAGGGTCAGATTTCATTAACAAAATAAAGCAGCTTGTGTGAAATCAACGTCTAGTGATGGAAAAATATGCAACTGAACTGAGCCCTTCACTGGTTATTTAACTAAAACAAGGTCTCTGTAATGACAAACACTCCCATCTTCAACTGCATCACAGACACTAACAGAAAAACTTGGCATCTCTCATTGTATGGGAATATGAAGCAGAACTGGTGAGGACTTTTTCCTGCCATCCCCTTGCCAACTGTACATTCCATCTGACTGAGGATTACTGATAATTTTTGGCAACTTCGTGGCTACAGAGGACTCTTCTGTACAACTATTTATTTATCCAGGACTTCAGGAATTTATTTTTAACAGAACTTTTAAAAATGCTGTAAACACAGAGCATGCTAATTGTATTAACAAAAGGATTCCTACACCAGGCTTACTTTTTTCCTCCTCCAAGCACACTTTGGGTCCAAGCTCCTTGGTTGGTGTAAGCTGGTAGAGCTGCTCTCACTTTGGTGGACGCCTGCCAAATTTACAGTAGTTGAGGATCTTTCCCAGTAAAGCAAAATGCTTATAAAAATCTGAATAAAAGGGAGTATTTAGCCATATATTCTTTCCTTAGCAGTAGTACCAGGAACCTTTAACAGCCATGTCTCTACAGCTACAAACGGGACCTCCTTTGCCAAGAGACACAGACCCTGTCAGAGAGCACCAACAAACTGAAGAGAGAAAACAGGTCAAGGATATTATTCCCATTTTGCAGAAGAAAAACTGAGACAGAAAAACATTAACTGACTATTTTCTACCAAACCAGACAGGGCTGACTCCAGCAGAGCCCTGGGCCACCTCTATCAGGGCATGTAGACATACCCAATGAAATTACGTATCTTGTCAAAAACCCCTAACAAAGTGAGAACTGGCGTCCTGTGTCCCCATCCAGAGCACAGCCTGCTATTCCCTAAATGTCCTGGAAAATCTCAGAACTAGATTAGAAACTATTACTTTCACCACAAAAAATTCAATGACAACTTTTTGGTTTTCAGCGACAGAAAGCTGAAATGTTTTACTTTTGAACAAAGTTCTTCCCCTCCGCTTTTGGGTACTGAAATCCAAAGAATTTTTACAAGCAAACCTGATTTTTTCCTGGTTTTAACAGAAAGTTTGCTACTCAATCAAAGCCTCATATTTTTTTTTTTCAGAATCTGAACCTGGAGATTTTCAGCTGAATAAGTAAAAGGAAAAAAAACACTCTTTTTTTTTGAAAAGACCAATTTTCCATTAAAAATTACAGCACAAGGGGCAATTTTCTCCATTTTCTTCTTCATCCAAATTGTGAGTGGTGGGAAGGAAGGAAGGAAGGAAGGAAGGAAGCGAGAGGCTGTGTCCCAGCAGCAGCAGCTCTGGGGGCAGCCTGTAGACTCAGCACCAGCCACAGCCCCTTCCCAGTCTTCTCCTTGGACAGAGCAGGGAGCAGAAATTGCTTTGGATCTACACCTGCACTGAACTGCTCTGCACTCCAGGACTTCACCAGCTTTCCACGTGGCTTTCCCACTCTCAGCACTTCCCCACCACAGCAGGGACAGTGCCCATGTGTCCAGATGGAGAGTGTGCTCCAGGCAGGATCCAGGCTCTTAATCTTTGCATCTCAGAAGGGTTAGGGATGGGCTTAGTGGGCAGTTGGCACTCATTTGTCTTTCACGGACTCCCGAACTGCCTTTGCTGGTATTATAATGCCTGTGTGAAAATTCTGGTCGTGATTTAGGGCAAGTAAGGCAGTAAATAGGCTGAGAACTGTGCTCTGCCTCTCTGAACGCTCCACTGGAACCAGGGACACTAAGCCCCTGACTTAGGAATCTAACGTGTGTACCTGACACATCTAAAGCAGCCTAGTGGAGCTGGCTTTGGATTAAATCTCCTGGGTTTGGCTTTCTGGCTAGTCAGCATTACCTTGCCTTGAGTGAAGAGTGTCTGCACAGATCCTGAGCAAAGCCATGCACAATAACTGGCTGCACGAGCTCAGGCCTCAGGGCTGAGCAGCACCAAGGATGGCTCACAAGGGGCTGTGGAGCTCTGAAGCAGGAAAAGCATTATTTGACAAAAAAAGGAAAAAAAAGGAAAAAAGAGAAAAATTCTGCTTTAAAAGATTTAATTATTTCTAAATGTAAAATAAAATATCCATAAAGTAACGCAAAGAAGTTAAACGCTCCCTTCGAGGGAAATTCTCTCTTTTTAAAATTATCCCCATTTCTAATAAACTAGTAATTTATGTAATCCATATAAAACCACTAACACTCATTCTTCTATTTTTAAATAACACTGGAGAGCTTTCCCAAGGCTTATTTTATTTTTATGAGAAGGATTAAGAATCATGATGGTCCAGATTCTTCCACACTTCTATCTGCTGACAAGTAACATGCTCCTGCCATAACCCCAGTGAGCAGCAGCTGGGGATGTGTCCAGTGGAATTTGCAGCACTCCACTGGCTGCAGTGGAGTAATGCCAGGCTGACAGATTCACTGCTCTGAATGCAACACCATCTGATTTGGAGCTTGCTGAACAAGCCATAAATCAAGCAATCTTTATGTTTCTAGACAAACATTTCAAGGAAAACAAGGATAAAGGATCTCTATGTAGAGCTATTTGTTCTATCCACGCTCTTACCCAGCTTAATATTTTTACTGCTTCACAATGAGCATATTGTGATTTGTCTAGACTGCATGAGAGGATGCTTTACCCTTTCAAAGTAATTCAAGGCTGTATCCCTGTTTTTCCCCCAGAATAGGATCATGGGAACAAACTACAGCTGAGACACCATCCTTCCTTGGGCTCGCTCTGCCAGGGATGCTGCTGTGCTCCAACCCATACCTACAACATGCAGAAAGAATCATCTGCTCTTAAGTAACTCACAGTGCTCTAGTTTTGGATCCAGTTTTGTGCTGAAGTGAGGCCAGGCTGAGTGAATGAACCGTGCTGGACATGGCACAGTATCTCAGATGGCATTGCAGACCCAGGCTGAGAGGACACACACCACCCTCCCCACTCAAAGGAGCAGGGGCAAAGTCTACTCAGAGAAGAAAATGCCGCCTGGTCTCTCAGACCTCCCCTCTGCCTCTTATTTCTCTCTCAAATAATTCAGATGTTTTAGCCCTTCCAGACAAAAACTGGAGCTTTAAATTAAAATGTCATCTGTTAGTAAAGAAACTAAGCTATGTTTTTCATTCCTGAGAAAGGACTCACTTATGCTTATAACTATAAGTTGCTAGTGATTAAGCAACTGGTATATTTTCACACTCATTAAAAGAAACATGGTGTGTTCGCCTTTCTAAGAAAAGGCATCTTGTTTGTAATACTGTAATACATTGGGAACACCTTCTAATTGGCTTCTAGTGCCCCTTGCCAAAATTCAGACACAAGTTTGTTTATTTATACAAGGAAAAAAATAAAACATTGTATAATTAGTCGAGTAATGGACTCCTAAATTCAGCAACTCAGAGGTATGCAAAACTGACAAACTTTTTAAGATTCCATTTTGGTTTATGAAATATCTCAATAGGTAGCCCAGACTGCATCATGGCTATTGTAGCAATGTGCTGCTCAATGTGGTGTTTGTGTCGAGATGGAAAACTTTGACATGTTTGATTTTTATGCAAGTCAATTAACTTGTTTTTTAAAACTGTAAGGGCATGCTTTGCAAATAAGATTACTTACTATAAATTATGAGAACATAGGGCTCCATTCAGACAAAAATGTTACACACCCCTTACACATGCATAAGTCTGCAGAATATAGTTCTGCACCCGGACAACTTATTCAGCTAGGGGTAGGAGCTTATTTTGGTCTATTCCATGGGGGCTTTCCTAAAAAGATATGAACAAAAGGGGATAGAGACTTAATTAGAATGTCTCTCTACACCCCACCTTCCTTTGCACCACCCAGGCAATTCCAACAGGCCAAAACCTCTCCTTATGCGGTGAGGGAAGAATTTCTTTTTTCGGGTAAGTCAGCCCAGAGCAGAATTAGCAATGGTATGTCCCCCTAACCACAGCACAGACAGACATTTGGCCATTCCCACCTGTGAGTTCTGCTCTCAGCACTCGCACTCAGGCACGATCTGTTGACTGCAGGCATGTCCATCTGTTAACACAACGTTCATTGTGCTTGGCCCCAGCTCAGGTGGGACCCTCACACCAAGACTTCAGGGGGAAGCTGTCCCTGGGAGAAAGACACTGAAAACCCACCAGCACAAAGGAGCATGGCAGGGGCATTGCAGTCAGCACAAATCATTTTCAGTTCACGTGGTAGACATTTGGTCAAGATTTTTCGCTTCCAAAACGCAGACTCTTCGATGGGCGCATGAGAAATGCAGGATGACGGTTTGGCACTCAAAATCCAACCTAAAGAACTGCAGAGATGTACTTGGGGCTTGGATTCAGTGACAGTGCCAATACATACACAAAGCAAATCCAGAGACAAGTATGAGTCAGAGAAAGAAAAACTGTGGAATTTTGTCCAGGTCCTTTCCGCTTTTACACACGCACAGAAACTCTACCTAAGCAAACCATCCCATTGATTACATATGTGAGCAAGAATTGCTCGCATGAAGAAAGGTCACTGGATCTGGTCCCTGCTTTATGGGATAGAAAGCCAACTCTTACTAAGTCCAAGACTTGTTCCTATTAGTTCTGAATACTAGGTTAAGGCACAGGAGAGCATTTTGTCTTCCTTGCCAGATTCAGTCCAGGTAATGAAGTCATTCTTATTTGAGCCTGATGTTAAATTGTTGGTGCTGATCTCAAGTCTGCAGCAGAGACAGTCCGTGTTGCAGATTACTCATTTCTCAAGATGTCTTTTGCCTGGGCAAGAAGGTTAAAACAGGGAGAGATGATTGAGAGGATTAAGGGACAAGTGGCTTTCCTTGTCCTCTGGCTACAGTCTGGACAATCTCTTCCACAGTCTGCTATCAGAACTAACTCAGCTCAGAGCAGCAAACACCCAGTTGCACACACACAGAGGAACACACATGCACAGGCACATTCAGGAAAGGCATTTCAGGCAAAAGACCTTCCAGAGTTAGATTGCCATCATGGTGTTCAGAATAAGGAGGATGCTATTCTGACCAGAACTCAGCCATGGCATTTACCACGGATGGGAAGCCACCTCCCATTCCCAAAGAGAACCAGAGTGGCTACGTGCCTCCCAGCAGCCTCCCCATGCCGGGTCAACTGTTGTTACTGGCAAGACACTGCTGTGGAAAGGCTGCAACAGAATCAGGGACTCATCACTACCAGTATGTGTTGCTATGGACACCATTGAAGAAAAGCAAAATCATTTGAGAAGGAAATAAAAGACTCTTTTCCACCAATAGTGACAGACACTCTAATAGGTTAGTGATCCTGGTGGAATGCTAATCAACAGCACATAGAAAGACTTGGAAGTCATGCAACTTTTAATATTCCTAGAGAGGGAGTGTAGGAGTGAATCCATGTAATAGGGGCCATGCACACAGGATTACACTAACACTTAGCACTCAAACACAGGCATCACACCTTAATGCCACGGGTAAGTCAGATAATACTTTTGTCTTATGAGTCTTTCCTCTCAAGGATCTCAGCTCCAAGCCATGGTCACCTGAAGAGCCCATCTCCACATTCCTCCTGAAGCCAGTACTTAAATGGAGCTGGATTCTTTGCTTGCACAAAACTGAGCAGCTCATTCGACACCAGCAGAGCTGTGCTGATTTACTGCAGCCGTGGGTCTGGCATCTGATTTGAGCTCTGAGACTATCTAATTTTTCCATTCCTCACAGCTCTGGTGAATAATTTAAATCTATGCTCTGAGCTCACCAAAAATAATACCTTTTCAAAATTTTTGGTGAGCTGAAAAATAATACTGGCTCCGAATCATACAAAATGCTCTGTTCAATCTTACAGAGTGTAATTTTGATTGAAATGGGATTTTGGCTTACACAGGTTAAAAAGGAATGGATTTTTGTCTCAGAACTGAATGAGGAATTTAAAAATGAAAAAGCCCGCACCATTTTAAGTTAAAAAAATCAACAGGTATTACTCTGAAAACATTGGAACAAAATACTTTATTTAAAAAAAAAAAAAAAATTAATGTTTTCAAAGCTGAAATTTGGCCACATTTTTCAGCTGATGTGATTCTGTAAAACATTACACTGCCACTGAGTAACCATTTTTGCCCCAGAAAAGCTGCTAAAACATTTTTCACAGCCATACCAGTAGATAAATCTATGGACCTTAGTATGACAATTTGCACAAGTAGGGCCAAGGACATTAAATTTACTGTTTGAACATAACCTAAACTATTCTGAGCAATTTACACCAGGAATATAGAAACAGGGACTCAAAGGAACTTTCAGTCTCATTTCACTTACTGTACAAAGAAATGAATCCAAAATACAAAGGTTACAGAATAAATTATAGAATTGCTCAGTAAGGCTGGAAGGCAGCAACATACTTTGAAATAAATACCATATTTGACTCACACATTGCAAGTGGCATCACAGAAATGATGCTCAAGAGCATCTGAGGCAGGAGGAGATTTGGGGACGATTTGCAATAGGGCTATTTAATACAGTAGAACTACACAGGGATTTGGGGAATTCAGATCTATCATTCAGTGCTCCAGCAACTTTTTCTGTTTTTTAACATCCTTTGTTTTCAATTAGAATTATGTATTCTAGACCACGCTGTCTATAGGCTGGACTGTATGAGTCTATATGCTCGCTCAGTTATGAATATAAAATCCCTCACAATAACAGATGCCAAAAGTGGTGTGAGGAAGAGAGATCCAGGAGCTCTCTTATCTGGTAAGATAAGCTGAAGCACAAGATCAGATGTTATCCAAAATCAAGGCCTCGCCCAGTGGGACAGAGGGACAGAGCAGGACTCAGGACATGTCACTCAGAGGCCACTTGGCTTTCTCAAAGCTGCTGTCACCTCATCTACATTGCACAGGCACAACACCACTGCCCAGAAACAAGAGGGTCAGGTCAGGGCTGTCCAGGTTTGGCTCTGGGTACATTTGGCAACCGGCCTCCAGCGATTCACTTTCAAGCCATAAATCCCCAGGAAACCAGGTTTTACATGTCCCACAGCTTCAGAGAACACAACTAAAGCAATTTCCCCTCAGTGTTCAGGTTCTCCTCTCCACCGAGCAGCACAGAGGGTCACTGCAGCTTGCAGGGGTCGCTGGCCCAAACCTGAACACAGAAGAGACTCAGATTGTGTCCTTTGCTGAAGGGGAGTTGGCAGAAAAGAGAAGCTGCCAGCAAATGCCTTCATCGGGTCAAGTGGCAGCAGGTTCAGTACAGACCCCAAAGGTCCTGTGATACACGGCCAGGGATGATGAAACCACATATTCTGCCTAACAGGGAAATAACATTTCTGCTCAGCCCCTTAACAGGGTTGCTTTACACTAGAGAGTGCCCAAGCTCCCTTTAATTGCAGATTTTCACCTCAACTCTAGTGAAATGGCAAAGGCTACGCTGAAAGTTTCTCATGAGCTCCTCAAGATTTGGCAGTGCAGCTCTACAATCTGTTCATTTTACAGAAGAGAAAGGGGGTGATAAAAAAGAGTCCACGTTTTGCTTTGCTTTTATAGAAAGCTAAGGAAAATTCACAAAGCTAAAACTCGCAAGACAAAGTGTGCAATTTCACAGAGCATCTACTGTTTGGCAAAAAAGTATTTTAATCACAATATTATGACCACCTTCAAGGAAAACATAACAGGCAAAGGGAAACTTCAGTGACAGGTAATTACTGCTCCCAATGCTCCACCCTGGCAGAAGAGACATCTTAGAACCCAATTATTTTGCTTTTGGGTTTCTCTTGTCTGTGAGAAACTCTTGAGTCCTTGTCTTTTCCTCATTACTTCAAGGCGAGAAGATTTGGAAATGGGATTTTGTGCACCTCCTAGGAAAGTTATATACCTGAATGCCACATTTTTAAAAATATGCATTTATTAGCTCATTTTGGAGAAAAAACCTCCAAACCTTACTCTAATCAGTTAGAAAATTCACCATATCAGATAGAAACTTGTATGTAGCAGTAAAGATACATCGGCTATTTCCACAATATGGTGTATTATTGTTGTCTCCTACTGAGAGCTGTGAATTTCTGCATCCAAAAACTCAAAATATAGATTTTTTCTCCCAATAGGTGTCTTCTTGTTGAACAAGGTGCCTAATCCCAAGCACCCAGGGCTGAAAATGTTAACCTTAAAGTCTGTTGGCATCTCTCAGAAGCTTAAGAGGAACCTAGTCTGGCTGTCTGAAAAGTTTCATTCAGGTTGCTTTAAATATTTTGTGGATGATTACAGTCTGAACATTTGAGTACATGCCACTTCATTAGACTTACTCATTTTTTTTGTTCGTACTATAGATGGGAAATTAAAAATTATCTCTGATATTTGATTTCCCATAAGATATGAGAGATATTCAGAGCAGTGTCTGGAAAAAAATTAGGATAATAAGGTGTATAAATCTCTGCTTCATTTGAAACAACGCATAAAAGCCAACCCCACATTAATTTTTTTGCTGAAAGAACTTCAATAAGTTTTAAAGTAAGTGTTTCATTTACTGCCACATGCCACACATACATGGCAAACAGTTTATACAAACCACAACACTCAGCTGTTCCTGGTTAGGTAGAACAGCCCTCCCCTGAACACCCAAGCTGCTCTTGGTTCCCTCGGGACTCTGGGACAGGGTGCTGGGTGTTTTAGTCCACGGGAGAACCTACAGACACGTGGGGTGAGCAGTCAGTCCTTCTGTGGAGGTGCCCGTGAAGCCTTGGTTGGCTTGAGGTTTCCTTGGCTCAGTCCAGAATGCTCTGCACTCTTGGAGACAGCCTAAGTGCAGCACAGCTATCCCTGACCTGGTGGTCCAGCCTTAATGCCTTCTTCATGCAGTGCTCAGGGAGCTTTATTAGACTTTCCAGTGAACTAGAATACTCCACTGTGTATACACACAATGGTGCTGGGTGTGTGTGGTGAGGGTTTGGGGGTGGGGGGCTACAGGGGTGGCTTCTGTGGGACACTTCCCCCATGTCCAACAGAGCCAATTCCAGCCAGCTCCAAGACGGACCTGCCACTGGCCAAGGCTGAGCCCATCAGCGATGGTGGGAGCACCTCTGGGAGAATGTGTTTAAAAATGGGAAACAAAACCCCCCCCCCAGCTACTTCAGCTGGAGAGAAGAGTGAGAACATGTGAGAGAAACAGCACTGCAGCCACCCAGGTCAGGGCAGAAGGAGGGGGAGAAGGTGCTCCAGGCACCTCCAGGAGCAGAGAGCCTTCTCCAGCCCATGATACAGCCCATGGCAAGGAAGCTGTCCCAGGGGGAGCAGAGATCCCCCTGAAGCCCCTGGAGCACCCCATGCTGGAGCAGGTGGATGCCCAAAGGAGGAGGTGACCCCATGGAAAGGCCATGCTGGAGCAGGGTCCTGGCAGGACCTGTGGCCCCAGAGAGAGAGGAGCCCACACTGGAGCAGGGAAGAGCGTGAGGAATTCTCCCGGTGAGGAGGAAGGAGCAGCAGAGACAACATGTGATGAACTGACCCCAGCCCCCATTCCCATCCCCCTGTGCTGCTGGTGGGGAGGAGGTAGAGAAAATCAGGAGTGCATTTATGCCTGGACAGAAGGGAGAATTGGTTTTATTTCTCAGTACCCTACTCTGATTTGATTGGTGATTAATTGATTTCCCCAAGTTGAGTCTGTTTTGCCTGTTATGGGAATTGGTGAGTGATCTCTCCCTGCCTTTCTCTTGACCCACAAGCCTTTTGTTGTATTTTTTCCCCCATCCAGCTCAGGAGAGCAGTGATGGAACAGCTTTGGTGGACACCTGGCATCCAGCCAGGGTCAACCCACCACCACAACAGATCCAGAGAACTGCCTGGTGAAAAGGGGCTCTTCACACCCCTCTGAAACCAAAAGCAGACACAATGAGACAGAGATACCTGGGTGTTCCTAAGGCTATGAGAAAGACTTCTAATGTAGCACTGAGACTCAATTTAGGAATCCATTCTAACTGAGGCTTATTTACAAGAACTTCAAGGTTCAGGTCAATGACCTCATTTATTGTGCAAGTATTACCTACAAAACAAAATTTTATCCACTTATTCCAAAAGGACACGATGAACCTTGAAGTCCACTCAGTTTTAAAAGATAGTATTTCAGCTTGTCTCACCAGGTTATAAAATCTCTCTACTAATTTATGTGCATTTACAATAATATTTATGCAGTATTTTTCAACATTCTGTTGCTGCATGAAAGAAATGGGAGTGCCCTTGGAGAAACACATCCATGCAAAGGGCAAAGAAAACCTGACTAGATATGCAGTATATCTAAATGTGCAGAGCAAACTAGGAGAGGTGTGAGGGAAAATTATTTTCTGTCCATTTTTCACTCACAGACAATATAATGAAGTGCTTGAAATACCAGAAGGTTCATTTTGAAACAGAGGAGTGATGTTTACACTGGTCCTTATATAAATATTTATTGGTTTTATGTATTTCTTTTTCCTAATACTTCAAGTTAAACTCAGCTCATTTATTGCTGAGAAAAGGTGCTGGATGTTTTATTGCACAGGTACAACACCAGCAGCTTGGCAAGAATATTTTGAACCCCAGCCTGTTCATCCTTTGTTCAGAGAAATGTGTGTTCAGAGCTGCCTGACTGAGGATCCCATGGAAGGGTAACCTCCAACCTGAGCCCTGGAAAGTTGTATTGCTGTAACTAAGCTATTTGTACTGGTAGGCAGAAGATGCATTTACTATGAAGTTATTTACTCCACACCATGCAGGAAGCACGTCAATTAATATGGCAGAGCCTGGCCCTTGTGTTTGCTGCATCTTCCTCTGGACCACAGGTTTGCATCCAAGCCAGGTAGTAAGTTGCCAGGTGTAGGATTGTATGCATACAAGGGACTACACTGGTTATTTTCTCCAATATTAATCCCTCTCCCCCAAAACAAACAAGGAAACCCCAACAACAATATGCTCTTTTTGCTACTAAATCACAAACACAGATCAAACATCCCCATTCCCGTTTCATTTTGCACTTTGGATTGAGAATCTTTGCAAGCATGTCAGTTCTGGTGGTGGCTTTGTGATCTGGATCCTGCTTGGTAGGATCTATGCAGAGATCAACAACTCATTCTACAGAGCCCACTCTGCAGGCATCAGATGACTGTGGCTTTCAGTTACTACCTCTGGATCAGAGCCAGAAGCCTAGTGGTGAAAAGCTCTTTATACCATTACCAATCCCTCGAGCCACCCAGTCCTTCTCCATTGCATACAGGTTTTTAGTGTTGTGCCTTAAGATCTGTTCTGGTTCTGAGTAACGTTCTTTGTGATGGGAGTCTTGCCACTCCCCCTCTCATGAGGGGAAAAAACCCAACGAGGAGGGAGTGTGAAACCTATTTTCAAACTGTGTTATGATTATCTGATGCAGCGAGTACTCTGGGATTCTCCAAGGGAGAGACCTGAGTCCTGGGGAATGTCTGTCTTAGGTGAAGAGTAGGCTCCAGCCCAGTCAGTGCTGGGATCTGTGTGCCTTCCCAGGTACTGCTGCCTTCAGCTGGGTAGCAGCACCCACACACTGTCACAGACACCCACAGGGATGGCTCCAAAGCTTCCCGGGGCATCCACAGACTGACCAGGCCTGAGTGCACACACAGGATGGTCTGGCCTTGAGTGCTGACTCAGAATGATCATTGGTGGCAGTGTAAATACACCCCTGGAGAGGGCAGAACGTACAACCAGTGAGCCCCCAGGGCAGCTGCTCTCAGCTGGTTTCCATCTGAGCTACCCACCGACAGTCAGAGGCTAAACTGTGCCATCTCTGCACTCGTGTCCTCCAGCTGAGCAGGGAGAAGTGACTCACTGTGATGTTACACCCGTGCAGATCTCTCTTCCAGCAGCTTTTCTCCCAGACTCTTCAAAAGCACATCACAGAGAGCAGCTGCTTTCCCCACAGGGAACAAGCTGCAGGGGACTTAACAGTAACACACTGGTACCCAGCCTTCATGAAGAGGGCTGTAAGCTGCTGATCCTGCAATAACACCTCCAAGGATTTAGGGTCTTTAATGTTGATTGCCGAATATTTCTGTTCCCCTCTGAACCATTCCAACAGTTGTTTCAAGCGAACGTATTCATTCCCTTCCTTTTAACCATTGGAGCTTCTCGCTTGGTCTGGGAGCAGGGAAGAGGGAATGAAAGGGTCTCTTCAAATTTGCTGGAGCTGCTCTCTGAAAAGAGAGCATTGACACAGGTTCTGCAGCTCCCGCGTGCAGGGAGGCTCCCGGAGGAGCTGCAGGCACAAGGAGCCTGCAGGATCCTTGTGGGCACTCCAGGAAGAGTGTGGCTATTCTCCTCCCCGCTGGATGGGAGGATCGTATCTATTCCTAGCATGGATCTACCAGGTGGCAGCACTGCCCTGCCAACATACCTTTGGTTTGGCTTACCTTGAAAGCGATGATGTTATAGTATATGGTGACGTCATTGTATTTATTTCAACTTTCAATGAAGATTCCTGGCAAATCTCTGAGCTGGAATATCTTCTTTTTAATGGGTCCAAGACCCAGCCAACGTGGTGCAGATTACATTTACATAACACAGCCCAAGTTAGGTGAACTGCTAGGAATTTTTGCCAAGTGTTGATGTTACTAAATTAAGATTATTTCTCTATTAAAACTAGAGAAGAGGAAAAACGTGTCCAGTATTTATATAAAATACTACTGCTGTGGTTGTTTTGGTGATGACTCCATCATGCATGCATGCAATCTCAATAATTCATCTTTGTAGTGGTATTTTGAAAATGATAAAAGGAATCAAATATTTTTTTTTCAGTTAAGTACATATGTGAGGGCACGACACTTTAATAGTGTGTAATATTTTCTAGTTGGTTGATTTTCTCTACACTATCTGGACTAATTTTGAATGAGCTTGTTACTAACCTTTGGATAACTTATTCTGGTCTAATGCTTTTATGAACTGTATTATTCTTAGGCCTTAACTTTACTGGATTTTGAATAAACACATGGTGTGAGAGAACAAATTATTCTGGATAAAGACTAACTACAGTGACAAAGAAGATGACATCCTGTACTCCTCATCAAGAACCACAGCACATAGGTTAAATGACCCAACTGAGGTTGCCCAGTCTATGGTGGAAGCAGAAATTAATTTCAATTCGCAGTATTGTGCTTTAAGACATTAAAATCGCAAAACAAAAATCTGAAGAGTGACTAAAGGCAAACTTTCAACCTTTTTCTTTGTACTTCTTCCCCACAGTGGTCTGTGAGGTCTTACAATGCCACTACAAAGATCAGCAAGCAGAAATTGGCTGTGTTATGAATTGATTTCTATTTAAAAGAGCTATAATTCAATTTTGCTTTAAAAACATATTACAAAATCCAATATTAAATAGATTTGCATAGAAACATTCATCAGAAAGATATTTTATTTGTTTGGCTTGAAACACTTCCACTACAAGCCAAACATTTCAACACTAGGGCAGGAGGACCAGAAAGTGGACCTGACCAGAAACAACAGTGAAAACTACTAGTTTATTTTTGCTCTACCAGCTGACAAAATTGAGCTATTTATTTAAATAAAAAAATCATGGGCCCTGTGGATGGTGAAACTTGATTTTCTAAAACCCAAAATATTCTTGTAAATTTCTTATTAACAGGGTGTTATTGGTTGAGAAAGCACATGTGTACATCTGACTCTCTGATTACAATGACTCTCGGATTAAAAATAAGACAGATCCAGTGACAGATATTTAGACTACATTAACAGCACACTTCTTTTGCACTCACATAACACTCACCAATACACACACAGCTCTGTACACAGGAAAATTTGCAATCTTGGAGCAAGCAGTCGGAGGTGGTTTCCAGATGAAGTCTCTGTTTGCCCCATTGCTGGGATCACAGACAGATAAATCACTGGGTGAGCCCCCTCACTACGTAGTGGGAATATTACTTCAGTAAAGTTTGCTAATGGAGCAAAGGACCTTGTATTGTAATCCAGTGACATTTTCAACCTTCGGAGAACTTTTGTTGACATTCCCGAGTCCCTGGCTGCCATCCCAGCATGAAATAGTTTCTGTTCACATAATTCTCGTGTTTACCAGTCATGAAAAACTCTTGCTTTTTTTTTTTTTTAAATAAACTTTTTTTTTTTTCTTTTTGCAAGTGAAACTCTGTCTAAAAAAATATTGGCCCCAGGCATACAAGGTTTTGCATAAATTCATATGTGATGAATGGCTGATTTTAATGTTATTTGGGTATTTGTCAGAACCTAACAAATATACATGGTAATGGTGGTTCATAAACTTAAACATCTCAATATACCCTTTCTTCTGGAAATAAATTACGTTTGTTTGCCCTGCCTGGAGTCCTAAGGTAGCCGACATTAGGAATATTTTAAATGTGATCATCCATCCAGCATGTCTTTCAGGCGCCACGAAGATTAAATGAAAGAATCATAAGATGAAGGTCTTTAACTTTTAATCCTTTTACAATGAACCCTTAGATAGACATGGGGGCAGGGTGCCTTCTATGTGAGTAATAATGCCTCTGTTCCTCTTCACTAGGTTAATGAATACCCTAAATGTCCCAAGATCTGATTTTCCCCCCCCTCAAACTATTGAAATTAGAAGCAAAGAGACGGGCGGTAAAACGCACCGAAAGAGGGAGAGAGGGAATGAATATGCATTCGGAGATACCGAATTAAGCGTCAGAGAAAAGCAGGGCTGGGTTGTCTCAATGAAAGACCCACGGGTTTAAAATGATTAGCATAGATTCCCTCCGAGTTTTGGGGCGGGGATGGGGGGGGGAAAGGTTTTTGATTCCAAGATAAATAAGGAAAAGGCTTTCTGCACTGTCAGGGAGCCTTTGAAGAGCACGTGGAGAGTTTGTTTTCGCAGTTGGTATCTATGAGATACGAAACGTCGGGTTTCCCAGCGTGGAGAGGGCAAACACAGCCGGGTAAATTGGGCCGGGTCCCGGCGGAGCCCCGCGGGCCGGGCCGGTCCCAGCGCGGCGGGGGCGGCCCCGGGAGGCGGGACAGGAGCGGGACAGGAGCGGGACAGGAGCGGGACACCCTCACTCTGCTCCCCGGGGAAACGGGGGCGATCCCCCGGCGCTGGGCGGGGAGCCCAAAGAGTTAAAAGCGGGCCGGGCCGGGCGGTGTGCGGGGCTGTCACAGGATCAGGCTAATAACGTGTCTGCGCTGAAAACCCCCAAAGCCCAGGGGTCAAGTTTCAGCAGTGTCCCACCACAATGGTAGGTGTGAAAGACACGTGTCCCGTTGTAAATGAAATGTCAAGCGGTTAAAAAAAAAAAAAAAGAAAAAAAAAATCTCCGCAAGCAGCAGCTGCCACGGAGCGCGGCGGGGCTGCGCGGCTGCGGGAGCGGCTCCGCGGGGCACAGCGCAGCGCTCAGCGCCGCCACCCCCGCCCGCAGGGGCCGGACCCCCCGGCACTCCGGCCGTGGAGGTGCCGCAGAGTCCCTCCTAACAGAGTCGTGAGCAGGTTCCCACCTCCCCCTGCCACCACGAAACGTCCTGCTGAGCGTGGAGAAACGAGGAGGAGAGAGAAGAAAGCCCCCCCGACGGCGGCCAAACCAAAAAGCAAACAGAATCCAAACGGCTCGTGTTTTAGTGGTTGACTTTAATTCTGCACTGCACTTTTACTACAAGGATATAAAGAATAAATAGCAGATACTCTTCATTTACATAGGATTAAGTCATTCAAACTGTTCTCTCTATTTACAATAACATTGTGCTCTAGGCGTTTATTCATTTTTATTTTAAATCTAAAGTCCGTAAGGAAAAAGGAAAAAAAAAAAACAACAAAACAACTCACACACACACTTTCCGAATAATGGAAAATAGCTTTAAACGTTTTCTTATCAAAAAGTTTGGTTTGTATTTTTTAATCCTTTTATTAAAAAAAACAAAACCCACCCAACAGAAAACTTACTTCGCCAAAGCAAAGCAACTTCTCTCTGGAATATAAATACCCCGAAAAAAAAAAAAAAAGATACATTAGCAACGATGAGGGTAATAGTCTTAAAAATACAGTAGACGCTGATTATTTCACGTATAATACTGACCTTTTAATAGTATATTAAACCGGTGCCATATATACACACAATATACATTCTCCTACACGTTACAGTGCATTACAACGTTAACCAGAAAGCAAATGTCTTTTATTTCTGTTGCAGCAAAGGTCCACGTGAGTCCGCTGGAGAAGGGGCAAGAAGGGAAGTGCCAGCCCTAGCAGGAGCACTTGCACTCCGAAATGATGGGGTACTGGATGGGTATCCATGTGCACCTCTGCCCTCCCCGGCGCTGGCACCTCCACCTCAGGATCGTTAAATGCACGGACTTGGCAGGTTTGCAAACCATGCCTTCGGGGACTGAACAAGACCTTTTACTGTAGCAGCTGCCCACTTTGACATACCGGGGCCAAAAGCGGCTGCCGAGATCGTTCCACGTGTATAGGACCGGGCAGAAGGTCTGGGACCAAAGCCACATCTGCAGCTTCCTGCGCAGCTTCTTGCTCAGCCTGTGCTTCTTGCCCGGCTGCAGCCCATCGTAGAACTCCAGCCCTTTGATTTCGCTGGGCATCACTCCCGAGGGTCTCTGCCTGAGCAGCAAGTCCAGCTCAGCTAGATCGTCCACTCCGAGCCGGTCCTCGGGCAAGGAAATAGCCATAAAGTTAGGGTCGAAGTGTCCGCCCATGAGGTTCCTTAGCAAGGTCTCGTTAAGATCCTTCTCCTTGGGGTCAAAGATAGGGTCCGGGTGCTCGATTAGATCCACCAAGGGCAAGTTGTCGCTGGGAGCCGGTCGGATGTGCAGATAGTGCTGGCAGGCGCCCTGCTCTAGCCGGAGACCCAGCAGAACCACCAAGGCGTATATAGTCACAAGGCACTGGGAATGATCCATCCTTGGGAGACCGCTGGGGGGGGGGGAAAGGGGGGCTGGGTTCACCAAACAGCAGGGGAAGAAGGTGCAAGCAAAGACATCAGAAAACTTGTACGGGGATATCCAAAAGAGCTCGTCTTTGAGGGGGATCACCTCCACTCGCCGCACCACCAGCAAAGACAGCCCCCTGATAAGCCCGGAGAACAAGCCCCCTGCAAACACTCTCTCTTGCAGGCTTCTCTATAAAATTTCTCCTGGTGGAGCCGCTCCAAAATTCTGCTGCTGTTGCTGCTTCTTCTCGCCCTTGCCGGGAACGGGCGATGCCTCTTTTTGTTGCGAATTCTGCTTGCTGCTGCCTCTCCTCGTTGTCTGCCCGTGCGTGTGGAAGAAGTTGCTGCCGATTCTTCCTCCCCGCTCCTCTCCGCCGTTTGCAAAGCAGCCTCCTCAGCAGCAACAGCAGCCACGCACGTTGGCACCAGTTTGTCTGCTTTGCAAGGACCCAAAGCCTTTAAATTTCCTGCACTTTCAGCTTCATCTCCATGGAAACCACAGACTCTCTCCTAACCCACCCCACCCCCCTTTAAAAAAAAAAAAAAAGAAAAAACACACACCACACACACACCACACACAACACAACCCCCACTCCCACAAAAGTCCAGGAGAGCGCGGCTTCCCCCTTCCCACCGGCAGGCACCCTCTGCTGGGGAAGGCTGAGCGGGAGCCGCCGCCTCCCCCCGCCCTCCGCTCGCCCCGCTCCCGCTCGCAGGCTGCGCCGCGCCCCGGGCGATGCTGCCCTGCCCTCGGCGGGCGATGCTGCGCTGCCCTCGGCGGGCGATGCTGCGCTGCCCTCGGCGGGCGATGCTGCCCTGCCCTCGGCGGGCGATGCTGCCCTGCCCTCGGCGGGCGATGCTGCCCTGCC
>JAWWEE010000041.1:4368493-4535636 GCA_035221455.1 Xenops minutus
CCACCCTGCGTGGGGCTCAGCCCCCGATGGGCTCAGCCCCCAGCCCACCCTGTGCTTCCCCCAGCGAGGGTCCCTGTGAGCTGCCCCTGGAGCAGTGCAGCTGCTCAGGCTATGGCAGCAGCATCCTGAGGGTCCCCTGCTCCCCGACTGCTCCCTGGGACTGGATGTGGCACCTCAAGATGCCCAGGCCCCCCTTGCCCCAAGACCTGCTCTGCAGCAGTCCCTGACCAGCCCTGCAACACCTCTGCTCAGGCTGCAGCACACAGCCATGGGTAATCCTAAAATCCCTCTGGCTGCAGCTGGGAGAGTAAGAGATACCTGAAAATATCAGTGCTCGGGACCCCTCCTTTTCCCCTGCAGCTCAGAGAGACCCCAGTAGGACAAAACTGGGTCAAAGACTTCACCCCTTCCTGATAAATCTTTCCTGCAGCAAATTAAAACATGAGCTGAACATTTCCATCTCATAGCTGTCAATTTTATTCAGAAGCATGAACTGGGGCAAATCATTCAGTCTTTTCACTGCCAGTGGTGCGTGATCCCTCAGCTTGGGAGGATAAATGTAACCAGCAGAGTGCTTATCGATTAGTTCAACAGCTATATAGATAAGGTACAAGGCACACTTAATGCATAGATTTTCAAGGTAAGAGCCTGATCCTGCAGCTTAGATCCTGACATTGGAAAGACTTCAATTCAAGAAGCCTGTGAAGTGACAGAAAAACCTCACATGCATTTTAATGGGCCACGGAGCCTTCCAAAAGGCAGCAACAAAGAGCAATCTAGGCTCTCGATTTCCTTAGATCCCTGTTGGCTTAGATGCTGAAAAAGCACACCCCAAGGCAGCAGACAGGAGTGTGTGCTTGTACACACAGGTATCCTGAGAAGGGATGGTGCCACTGAGCACCAGCGAGCACCAATCTCCAGGATGAACAACCCCTGCAGAACAGCTCCCTTGCACGTTCCTGACTGAATCACTGTCCTGGCCTAGGCCATGTTTGTTGAGTCAGTTGCTCAAAGCAGTGTCAAAACTGCAGTGGGAAGAGGCAGGTTTGATTTGCTAGAGGGCCCCATGTCACCCTCCCTCCCAAGGCCCAGGGAGGGAGGACTCTGTGTGGACTGCATGGCTCAATCCTGATCCAGGTACAGCCAGTCACCACCTGAACAGAGGTGGTTCTTTGACAGAACTGAAAACTGAGCTCTGAAACCCCAGTTAGTGCTTTAAAATCCTGCTGTGCCACTTGATGCTGCTTATAGTGAAAGTTGACTTTGATTTGATTGGCTTAAATGGCATCATTCACTGGGCAAAGAAGGCATTTTTTACAAGGAGATTGTACGAGGAGATTCCTACAAGACTATTGTGTCATGGACTGAGAACTTTGGGAAATAGTGGCTCCTTGTTGGAAGGCTGCTTTGAAAATTATCAAAACATCAGCAATAGGTATGCAGCGGTGTACAAGGACAGCTGTGGTGTTATAAAGAGACTTAGCAGAGCCATTGCTAAGAGAATCCAACAGATTTCGTACAAACCAGTATGTTTTCTGCACGGTGCTGTGGGTGCTCAGTGCCTGCTCAGGGATTATTCTCTTGAGTTCAGCTCCTTCGGGTCCCTCTGTCACTTTGCTTTTTCAGTGAGCTGTATCAGGTGATTGTCAGTGCAGTGTAAGCAGGATCCCTTTGCAGTGGGCACGTGTTGAACAGCAGGCCAGGGGTGAATTCTTGATCATCTCAGTAGATTACACAGACAAAAGGTGAGAAGATAAAAGCACATAAAGTAGCAAACCAGCTTGCCCAAGCTCACAAAACAGTGAAACTAGAGAAGAAGGTTCCATTTTCCTTGCTTAGGACTGGTTCTTGTCTTTTATAGAGTGTCATGTTGGCAAGGATAGACCACAGAGCCTCATAGATTTTATAGCATATTCTGATTTCATTATGGTGGAGGTTACTCAACAATTAGAAACATAATTGTTAATTGTAGTGCTTTATCTGAATAGCCCCTGTTTTGCAAATACCCACCCTGGGGACAGAGGACCTTCAATCACCTTCAGTCAAGAGTGTGATATGCAAAGGAATGAAGCTGAAGTGCCTTGGTGTGGAGGAAGCACATTTTTGATACTGGGCCATGTTCCATCATGTGCCATTAGTGTCTGAGAAACAGCCCTGAATTTTCTCACACTTCATGCTACAACTTTCCATTATTTGAGCAAATGCCATTTGTTCCCTGTACTTCTTTCTATAGTCAGCATGTGGACTTCCTTTATCACCTCTGAGCTGGCTGCAGGTGCACCAGATAATGGATATACAATGAAAGGAAAATGTTGCAGAAGCAGAACTCCCTAATTTGTTACAGTAATTCAGTGGTAAATCCTGACCCAAGCAGAAGATTGCAAGAAGACAAGGCAGCGCTTGCAGGAACTGAACATCATCCCAGAAAAGTGAATTCTCTCCCTGGGTTCAGCCAGGAATCCCAGTGCAGTAGCATGTAAGCCACTGAAAACTTTTCACAGGTGGCCACTTAATGTCCATGTCTCATTTTCAACAACACTTAAGCTATGCAGCCTCACTTGGGCTCCTTTCATAGCAGGGCGTGCGTTCACAACAGCTGCAATTCAAGCCAACTGGAACTGGGCTTTGAACACATAAAGTCCTGGTATGAAATACCAGCTCTTAGGTGGTTTGAATAAGCACAGCCACAATTAAGGGATACTTGATAACTTTGACTGTAGACCATCCACGTCTTGGTTCTCCAGCCATAAAATGACATCACACCCATGATGATAATAGAAATAATAAAAAAAAAGTATATACTCTTAAAGATTTATTATTTATTTTACCATAGTACCTAAAAGCTTGGATGGGGACCGACTATGTTTGGTATTGTATAAAGGTGTAACAAAGAGGCATCCTTGCTCCCTCCAAAGTTTATAGTCTGAGTTAAACCCACGAGGTGACAGATGGTAGGATAGCAGACAGACAATGAAACAGAATTGTCTGCTCGTTTGCCTCAGCACACCTGTGCTCAATTTTTCTTTTTTATCAGATAAAACAGAAAAAAAAGGCTTTTAAAAAAGGCTTAGAAAACTTAAGATACTGTGATATGACCCAGAAAAAACCTTCTGCACAGCCTCTGCACAAGGCTGTGCAGCCTGTGTTCCCTACATTTTGATGAACACAGTCTCTTTCAAAAAGTCAGTGCTGTGAACTGCCAGGGAACCTAAAAGTTTTAAGTAAAGCTGAGAGCTGCAGAGATTGTCTCCACACAGAAATGATCACATAGTAAGAGCTAAAAGTCCTGTCTACCTATATTAGAGAAAGACACAGTGATTTGAGCTTTCCACATCAAGCAAAACAAAGTCACTATTATAGTTATTTGTTTATTCTTTGTATTGCTGCCTGGCCACCCCAGTCAGATGTTAGAGCCCACTATCTCTCTGGCCCAAGGCACAGGGATTCCTCCCACCACAAGTACTTTATTATGTGATGGTTTTCCCAGCTAATTTGAAAGGCAATCATTTATCTTAAGCTGAAAAGAAAGGTTGTTCTGAATCTGCAGATCTCTGCAAAGGGAAAGCAGACCAGAGAATTTAGCAATCAACCGGATTTTATACATATTTTCAAAGTGTTGCAGGTATCTGTTGTGGGAGCAATCTGTGGACTCCCTTGGAAAGTTTATGGAAATGTATTCTTTCAAATCATTACCCAGCCTTTCTCCCTACCCTCTACCATTTCAGGACAGGAGTACATATACAGTTCTCTCTTTTCCTTGGCATCTGGACAACTCTTCTACTGTCACTGCCCTGTAGTCCTCTGCTGGCATAAGAATTCCAAAATAAATGAGCGTGTTGTAATCAGGAGAAAAATATTGTGTCCTTGTGGTGTTGATGTTTTTGCAGCTTAGCTTCTCAATGGCCACCACAAATTGAACTGCATATTTCTTTGCAAAAATATGCCTGCATTGGTAACTTGGCAGGCCACTCTTTGAATAGATGTTTAGCTACTTAAATGCTCACTGTTGCCAGCAACGTTCAGTTGATGAACGAGGGGAGAAGAGGCACCTTGACAAGCAGCACATGGTTAGAGAGCAGGAGGGTGGGCTTGGTGGCCAGCAGACCCTTACTGCAGATTTGCTGGTCAAGAGGCTTTAAGAATTTCTATGAAACCCAAAAACTAATATAAGAGCAACAGAACATCTCAAAAGAGGCAAAGGCACTGACTAAGTATCTCCTAAGTTTAAGCATGTTTGAAGAAACCACATAAGTGAAATAAGCCTCAGCAGATAATTTATAAACCTGCCCACAGGCGACTGAAGAAGAGCATGAGCCAATACTCAAACCCAGCACGGAAGTACTTAAAGGTGTGTTGCTGTGTACAGTCACACAGCCTGAGGGCACGTATTACCCAGAGAACTAAAAGGGCAAGGATGGGGTTTTTAAAGAACTCACTCTTGGCTTTTCTGTCCCAACTTTCAGTCCTGCCAAACGGCATCCAAAAATGCAGGTCTTACCTGTGCTCATCTCCCAGAATCAACACTCCTACTGGGGCCATTCAACTTTCAATATCCTTCACTTCTTTCAAAAAGTGAAGTTCTGTCTCAGTTTACTCTTCAGTTAAACTGGGTGCACAAAGTCCAAATTTATTCTCTAGCCTCAGTGTTCCTACAAGTGTTCTTGCTTGCTCCCCATCAACTCACACCAAAACAACCTTCAAAATGTGCTAATTTACACTTTCAGTCTGTGCCTTCTTGCCAGCCTAGAGGGCACAGGATAGAACGAGAGCTGTGTGTTTGTCAGGCTGGAAGATTTAAGTCAAGATCACTCACACTGCCAATACTTTTCCAATGTCCCTTCCAGAGGTCTCAGTGAAGTGATAAGTCCTCTGGCCGTAGACTGGGGCAAAGTCATCACTGAGAGCTGGAGGAGGTGCTCCCAAGTCCTGGTGCAGCCCAACTCTGGGCTCTCTGCAGCCTGCAGCAGGGCTCAGGGCTCAGCACAGGCACAGAAAGGCCACAGAGGAGGAGGTGCAGCCCAGCTGCACCATTTTTTCCACAGCTGTTGATTTTTATTACAAAAGGGCAGTGACTGTGTGTTATGAAAGTCCACAAAATACAAAGCTAATAATAAACTGCTAAGCATCACATGGAGGCTAAAGCTATGCCTCACTTCAGTGCTTGCTAATGTGCAGGATATTTAGACTAGTTAACAATGTAGACCAAAATAATTCCTGTATGAATTAAAGCACAGAGGACATTAACTGTTGTGCCAGCACGGCCAGCTAAATTCTGCTGAAAACAGGTACAGCAGATGTACAGGGTGAGGCTAGAAGGGAATGGGGACAGTAGGGTCTTACAAGGCAGTTTCTTGTCCATGTTAGGACACCTTTATGATCCAAAACCTTCTTCCCATGAACACACATCCTGAACAGGATGTGAACTAATAGCTCTTAGTCACCCCTTGGTTAAATGAAGTAGAAAGAGTTGCCTTGGTATCTTGCTCTAAGGTATGTTTTCCAATCCCTGAATCATTCTTATAAATCTCTACTGATCCTTCTGAGCCTTTCTGAAGTCTGACTTCCAGAACAGGATGAAATACTTTACTACTTGCATTAATATGAATCTGTATGTGGTAAATCTGGTCATTTGGCAAAGAATTAAAGTTAAAATAATTGGTTAAACCACAAGTAGAGGAGACATTTAGCGAGAAGAATACGAGCAGAAGACATTAGTTTCTTACTTCAAATGAGATTTTTAACATGAAAGCTGAGACCTAAATTATTGTCTATTTGAACTGTAATCAGGTAGCTGAGGCGCAGTACAGCTGCACTCTCCCACTGAAATGAAGCTTCAGTTTGCTTTTAAAATTTATCGCCAAAACTAAAATATTTTTTCTCAGCATTGGTTGAAGTGATTTTTTTCTGTAAATTGATTTAGCAAATAATGTAGAACATGTGGAAAGTGAAATAATCAAGCTATCTGTCACAGAAATAATGTCCCTCTCATCAGCTTGCACATTCGTGGGCCCAACAGATCTCCCTTACTCCATACTTGCTCCAAAGAGCAGGCTATCGTCATGTGTGTAAGGGATATTCTATTCGTGAACGGTAACTATGGCCCCTTAAATACAATTTCATTCAATGGATTTTAACAATGCATTACTGGACACCGGATGCAATCTCTGCAGAAGGTACGAGACCAGTGCATAAGACAATTTCCTCCTGAATTGCCCTTTTTTCTGGTATTATGGGAGTTTGCATATTTACTTTAAGGACAAATATTACCATAAAAACTCCAGCTGAGTAAATGTGCTTTTAAAAGCTTGTTGCATTAAACCTTTTATTTTACCTACATTGTTACCCAAATCCTACCTTGACAGATGCAGATATAAGAACTGTGGTCTTTGAATAAGTCCAGAACTGTATTTATTGATCCCATGTTTATATTTGAATAAGCAATTTGAACAAGTTTCAGTAGCCTCATCCTTTGCTAACCTTGGGACTCAATGCCAGCACAAAGCTCAAACAGAAATCATTACCATCTGAGCTTCGGCAGGAGAGAAAGCTCCATCTCTTTTCAAGCACCATGGCTTAATGTTGGGGGACAGTCAAGAGCACTAAACTCACCCTGAATGTTAAAACCATGGACTGCAATGGCAAAAGGGCCAGAGATGAGCTTGGCTTGCTGTGGCCATGGCTATCTAATTCAATTAACATTTACGTTCTAAAAAAAACCCCAAACCCCATTTGCAAGTCCTAAGTAATATGGTAAATATGGAACAAATTATCAGCAACAGCAGGGGAGATTTAAAATATGCATCTTGAGTTTGGAGTCCCTCAGAAACCTGCGGTGACGCAATCACTCAAACAGAGTGATCTTTATGAGTTTAGCTCTGCCAAGAATCCCTGTGCAAACCATCTTCCCCAGGCTCCTCGGCCCGGGTGACACAGCTGCCCAAATGCCTCATCCATGGAGAGCAGTGCCTGGAAGTTTTCCCACATCAGGTGTTTCCCAGTGACTTAGTGTGGTGCTTTCCAACCTCTTTTGGTCGGAACACCTTTACTGTTTTCCTGGGGAATGACACAGAGCCCTGTCCAGCGAGTTGAAGGCTGGTGGTGAAGGCTGCAGGTTCTGGAAGGTTCAGGTGTTTGATGCCACGTGGAGCCAAAAGCTGCCTGCCCCACTCCAGAAAGTAGGAGACCAGTGCATGAGATAATTTCCTTCTGAGTTGTCCTTTATTCTGATATTATGGGGGTTCACAGATCTACTGCAAGGGAAAGCATTATGTGTGTCACCCCAGAGCTCAGAGCAGGGTCAACACCTGGGGGTGTCGGTGGCCATCGGTGGGCGCAGGGGGCACGATCCACGCGGGATGAGCTTCACAACGGGGTCACAGGCCTGCCGCACATCGTCCAGGGCTGCGGGAAACACCGAGGGAGCTTTGGATCCCACTTTTTCTGGTGGTTTTTGGGTGGGTCTCCCACGCCCGGGCGCGCAGGAGAACGTTCCGTCCCCGGCAGGGCAGCACATCGCGCTCAGCCCGCACTGCCCCGCGCTGCCAGGAGGGGGCGCGGCGGCGCCGGGGGGACACCGGGGGGGACAGGGACCGGGCACTGGGGACACGGGGTGGGACCCCCGGGGACACGGGCAAGGGACACAGGGCAGGGACCCCCGGGACACAGGGCAGGGACCCCCAGGGACACAGGGCAGGGACCCCCAGGGACACAGGGCAGGGACCCCCGGGACACAGGGCAGGGACCCCCGGGATACAGGGCAGGGACCCCCGGGACACAGGGCAGGGACACAGGGAAGGGACCCCCGGGACACAGGGCAGGAGCCCCCGCGGCACCGGGCAGGGACCCCAGGGACACTGGGCAGGGACCCCCAGGACACAGGGCAGGGACCCCTGGGCTGTCCCCACACCCGGCATGGCACAGGCAGTGACCCCCAGGGACACCGGGCAGGGACCCCCGGGACACTGGGCAGGGACCGCCGGGACACGGGGCAGGGACCCCCGGGCTGTCCCCACACCCGGCATGGCGCAGGCAGTGACCCCCGGCGACACCGGGCAGGGACTCCCGTGGACACAGGGCAGGGACCCCAAGGACACCAGACAGCCATCCCCGGGGCACCGGGCTGTCCCCGGGCTGTCCCCACGCCGGGCACAGGCGCGACATTCGGGCAGCGCTAGCCCGTGTGCGCTGCCGAGCCCCAGCCGAGCCTCCCCAGGACAAAGCTGTGTCCCCGTGTCGCTGCTCGGGCACCGCAGCAGCATCAGAGGCTCCGCGCTGCAGAGGTGTAAAGCTGCTGCAAAGCTGCGTGGCTCTAGCGCTGACCCGACGGGCGTCAGCGAAGTTAATGAGGACACACTGACACAGGCGGGCAGAAATACATTTCTCTTTCAATGAGAAATAACAGCGTTGCGAGGGGTCTCAGGCTGGCACGGAGGGGGATGTGGTGATTTATGACATGCCTGGATGGGCTCCGGCTGGTGTCCCAGCGCTCTGAGCAAAGCAACAGTGAGTCAAGGGGACACCGAGCAAACCAGGAGCAAGTCAGGAGGATTCTGAGCAAACCAGGAGCAAGTCAGGAGGACTCTGAGCAAACCAGGAGCAAGTCAGGAGGATTCTGAGCAAACCAGGAGCAAGGCGGGAGGACTCTGAGCAAACCAGGAGCAAGTCAGGAGGATTCTGAGCAAACCAGGAGCAAGGCGGGAGGACACTGCTGTGCTGGCTGCCGCTCTGCAGTGCTGAGCAGCAAAACCGGGCATGATTGAGCTGGACTGATCACCAGCGTAAGGGTGTTCTGGGAAATTCACCTCTCTGGGTATCCAGGAGAGGGTAGGACATGCTCTGCTTTGAAGTTGTGCATGGGCGTGTTCCCCAAGGCCCATGGCACAGCCAGGTCTCATTTTCCTCATTGCTGCCCATGGGGATGGGCTGTGGAGCCAGTACCACCCAGGACAGGAGCGTGGATCAGCAGCAGAGCTGCGGGGCACAGATTCAGTCTAGGACCACAAACACACCTGAAACGCTGGTTAAACGCATCTTCCCAAATTAAAAAGATAAGAAGAAGCTGAAAACCGTGCCGGGGTGTGCCCAGCTCTGTGAGACAGGACGAGGAGTGGCTGTCTCTCCGTGGGTGCTTTACAATGTACCTGAAAGAGCCCGTCCAGCTGAGCCCTTGGCGCGTGGGTTCGCGCTCGGAGCATCCCACATCTGGAGACGGGCGGCGTGCGGCTCGTGTGCTGGACCCGCGCCAGGGTTAAGCCCCCAGCAGTCGGAGCTGCATCCCTGGTAGCACTCGTGATGGGAGGTCAGGCGCAATGAAAGAGCCCTAGTAGTTTGAGAAGGAACACACCAGCACCTCTCCTGATGGGAGGTCAGGCGCAGTGAGCAGGAGGGCCCCCCTCGTGCTGGCAGCTCCGTTCCAGTGTTTGGCTGGCCTCCAGAAGATTAAAATAGAGCCTTAGACTGTCCCCTCGGCAGCACTGCCAGCCAGAGCCCTGACAATCCTGGGGTTGTGCTCAAACGTGAGTCCCCCGGGAGCGTGGGCTTTACCCTAACAGCTGAGGCTCTGAGTAGGTCGGCGCAGGCAGGGTTGTTGCTCTTGTGACTCAGACTCGAGGAAAGGAGGGATCAGGATGGAGCCACGAGAGAGCAGGGGATCAGGACCAGTCCACAAGGCACAGAAGGGCGAAGGAGCAAGTGTGGCCCAGAAGAAAGCCTGAAAAAATCCTCGTTCTGCTTTGGCCGGGCTCAAAGCATGTATAGCCACGAGGATCAGGCATTACACTTTGAGTCCGAGTTCTGATTTAGCACCTCACTGTCACCATTTGAGCAAAAGAGGAGATAGGAAAATGCTGCCCTTTTCTTTTTTGCTTTCCTTAAACATTTCACAAAGCAATATGGGAAAAGGCGAAGGCCAAGCAGGTTCTTGTGAAGAACCACCATTTAGGTGAAAAAATCTTTTGTGGTCCAGCAATGCTCACAGCCAAGGGGAACCAGAGCCACGTTCTCGTACCTGTGTGAGGAAGGGCTTCAACAAAATATCTGATTTCCAGAGGTGAGGAGCACTCCCAAGTACCACTAACATCAGCAGCAGTGGCAGAAGTTGGCGTTTCTTACAGACGGTGTTTCAACTCTTTAGAGAATTATTTATCATCACTCAATGAAGGCAGCCACACTTTAAATGTTTGGCTTCAGGATTTTCAGAAAGTGATTATAAACATTTCCAGACAAAACATTTTGGCATTGCCTTTTCCCCCCTGAAAAATCAAATTTGGTTGAAGTTTCAAAATAATCTGGTTTTAAAGTATCACATTGTTTCAGTCAAAAAATGATGACATCACCAAATTCAGTGATTTTTTTTGATATTTCCAGAAGAAAGCATTTATATTTACTTGTATAAAAAGCTGTTTTGTCTTTAAATGAGTCTAATATTAGTTTATAAAGGTTACAAGCTGCTGCTCAGTTTATTATTTTGTTTTTGTAACTGTGTTTGTGAGTAGAGAGCAGAGGATTCTACCTGATTTTTTTTAGTATAATAAAGATGAACTGGACAATCAGACTAATTAGATGTCACTCACACAGGTAAGGAGAAGTCCTACTGACTAATTAGGACCAATTCATTAATATTTATGAATTAAAAACTTTAGGAAAATGGAAACATTTTAATGAATATATATTTGTTTGAAAAGAGAGATTGAAAACAGCAGCCTGGGGAAGAGAACAGTGAAGCTTATTGATAAAGATCAAACCCAAAGCTTTTATTTAAGGACAGAATTAAAAAATAAATTAATAGTTTGCTCAGAGAGAGGAGAGTTTATATAGGTCAATACGTTGGAGTGGAACAGCAAAATGGGTGTCTTTTACTGTCAGAGGAGCAAGTCAGAAACATGCCTAGAAGAGTTTGTAACTTCTTTCCAGTTGGTTTAAAAGCATTTCAGTAGAACAGCAGAGAACACAGAGGCAGGTACAGAACAGCACTGTCCTTTATGGCAGACGTGTTAGAAAGGTCTGTAGGAATTGCACTGCTCACTTACTGATCTTCTCAGAGACAGAAGAAATCTCAGCTTGGGGCAAGCAAAACATACAAACAACCAGGCTCTAAAAATGCATGGGACATGCAAAATGCACCAGAGTAACTGAAGTACATGCACACAAAAATCCTGCTTTGCCTTGCAGTGTTTTTCCCAGGTAATTTCTTAGATTACTGTACAGGACTAATTATTTTTTTTTTGTACTAACTTAGTAAATGTGGTAACAGTCTTAACGTTCTGAAATTAAAAATCAAGGAAGCAGAAATGACAGCCATGTTTTATCTTACATTTTAAGAATTATTTTGCTCTGCCCATTAACTCCACTTTGGCTGCAATATTTTCCATGTGTGAAAATATCCACAGATATTGCAGTGGGATGCTGTTACTCTGAAGCTTGCATTGAGTTGGCATGTCCTGGCTGGAATACAGACATTGGTCAACATGTATTTACCACGTGTACCTGTGCACAAGCTATGGATAATCGACTGATAATGGATGCTGAACAGGAAAATCTGTCCCTGCTCTGCCACAAGCCCTCTGTGTGACCTTGGAAATGCCACTTATTCCAATTATGGCATCATCTGATTGTTAAAATGCATTTAGCAACCTTTGAAACCATCTGTCCATCTTTGAAACCAGGTAAACAGGGACCTGGAGCAGAACCCTTCCAGTGTCACTTCAGCATTCAAAATGGAGCTGTTCTTATTTCTCCTGCTTACAGGCAGTAACTCAGTTCCACACTCCAGTAGAAGTGCTACTCTGCTTTGCTTTTCTGTGCACAAGAATATGTGAAAAAATTTCAGTTTCTGTTGCCTCTGATGAGAGGGTATTTTCACCTACAAACACTGCAAGCCATGCCTATTTTGTTCAGGTTTCTGAATTAAAATCAAAATTTAGAGACCAGATTTGAAAGCTTGGCCTTAGAAAAAGTCACTTTCCAATAAAAATAAAGGAATTCAGAGTAAAGCACAAACTGTGTTCAGGTTTCCGTGGATTGTAAAGCTCACATGCAGGGGTACTTGATGATGGTAAAAGAGAATATGTTTTAAAAAAACATTGTTTAAAGATTGTGCACAAATACATGTGGTATTTAGGATCATGTGAGTGTCCACACCAGCATTTTTTTGTTAATGAGGGAGAAGACTTGAAGTCCATAATTTTAGAAGATCACAGAGGTTGTAAGAATGCAAGAGCAATTCAAGTCTTCTAAATCTTAAAAGAGCTGAGTTTCTATGATATTAGATCAAACAAAAAAAATCTATGTTAAGAACATTTTTACGACAATGATTCACTCGAATAAACTTAAGATTTCTTTTACCAACCAATCTTTTTTTTTCTAAAATAGTATTTAATATCTGCGTTATAAAAAATATTTGTAGTCTTGAAAATTATTTTTATTGTCTATTTTATGTACTATACATGCCTCTTTCAGGAATTATTAAAGAAGCATGAGTCATACGGCACTCATTTACTCTTGGCTCGTGGCCATCCTCAATATATATTTTGCTATTTTCAAACCATTTGCAGGTACATATGCATGAAAATATTGTTGTGTCAAGTCCCAGGCTCACAGTTAGCACAGCAAACATTGTTCATCGAGATATTTACAAAGTTTTAAAGCACATAAAATTGTGCATTATTGTGTACCAAAGTTTAAACTTTAACATACGCTTGGTTGCATATATAGCAACAAGTTACAATAAAAATCTGAACAAAGACAACCAATAAACAGCCAAATTGCTATGTACAAACAAGGCAGGAAGCAATTAAACACTGCCTCGCACTTTCCCCTTAAATTACTTTTTCTCTGAGGGGGAAAAACAAACAACCCCTCTCCCCCTCCCCCAAGTCCCCAATAACCCCATTAAGTCTTCGTTTTTATCAGCAAAATGAGTGGAACTCCCATTGCGTTCAGTAGGGGATTCGTTTGCATAACACGGGAGAGAAATTTGGTCCCTGTTACCGGGAGCAGCAGTGTTTGAGGCAGGGTGGGCTTCCCCCCTGGGAACGCAGCAGCGTGGCAGCTCCCTCTCCCAGCCTGGATCCAGCAGTCCCCGGGACCTCCAGAGGGATATTCCATCACATTAAACCCTTTTATCTTCCTTACACGTGTCATTTTTTTACACCAGCATAAATGTGTTCTCGTGTTGACTCCTCTGGGGCAGGTCCTCAGCTGACAACAAGCCAGGCTGTGCTGATCTGTACATGGGAACACCTGACTCAGCGCCTGTGGAACTACTCTTGATTTACACTGCTGCAAAAGAACCTGGAGTGAGGTCCAAGGGCAGCAGGATTGGGCCCAAACGGACTTTTATATAAAGCAAAACACAAAAAGTCTGTGCGTTTAGCTTCAAATCTGCTTAATAAATTACAACAGTTCACAGTAATAAGGTAGATTAGTGCTACACCAGTCCTTTTCTCCAGTGTCAGATCAGGTTCACCTAGCTTTTCCAAGAAAGAGAATTAAAATGACAATAAACATAAAAAATCTGTTGTTATTATTTGACAAGCCAAATAGGAGGTTTTCAGTAGCCTAGTGACAGCCAAGCTTAGTAACACATGACCCTATTATGGGATGACTGGTTTAAAGGCTCAATCTTGCCCAAGGTGCTGCGGAATGAAAAGACCGAGGAAGGTGTTGCAGCCTGGCTCTTGTTCACCCCAAAATTCCCGAGTGAGAACCAGCTGGCTGGGTCAGAGCTCACAGACACCTGGAGCGAGGAGAGGTGATCTCTGAGCTGGTGGGATCTGTACAGTGTCCAGCAATGATGGGGCTGCTCCAGAGCCCAAGCAGATCAACTAAACAACCCCTCATGGCTTTGCAGACTCTTCCTTACCCACAGGGAGGCTATGGGGGCTGCCTGCACCAACAAGGGTGGCTGGGTGACCTGCTGGCCAGCAGACAACGTGCAGCCCAACTCAGGGAATGCTGCCCTTGTTTTTTTTGCAAAGAATGTACAGGGCCAACAGCTCTGCCTCTTGCTTCTGGGCATGAATTAGCCTCGTGAATTCTACTTCATGGAGTCAAAAGATAAGTTATACTTACAAATAAAGTATTCTAGTTATTTAATGTTTTTTCTGTAGTGGAAAAATCAGAGACCCAACCTGATGAAATCTCCGTTGTCTGAAATTTCAAGGCCTGTTTACTAAAAACACTTTTTGCTGATGGCAAAGTTCAACACCTCAGAGAAATTCAGAGTAAGTTTCCAAGCTGTATATCCTATTTTCAGACACACTATACCCTTGTTGTTTGTAAGGCTGTATTGAAGTTTTACATAACAGTCATGAGCCGTGCATTTTAACACCTTAAAAGAGTTGACCAGCAACTTAATGCATTTCTTTATACCACAGAGAATTTAAAGATGCACCATCTCCTTCCAAAACACTTTAAATTTTCAGGATAAAATATTCCATTTCCCCTCTCTCCCTTTAATGTCTCTATTTAAAAACATTATTTTATAGAATTCTCTTTGTCTTACTGTGTAGAAGATCCAATTGTTAATTAGTATCTGAAGCAAAGAAAAAAAATACAAGCATGGGAAATAAATGCTTGAGCCACAGGTGTCTTGAGGCAAACTGTCCATGGCAAACAGCATTCTTGTGGGTGCAAGGAATTCTAAGGGTGGACCTTGCAGTTCACCTGTATCTCACTTCCTACCAGGAGAAACAGGAACGTTTTTGACCACTAAATGGGAACATACAGTCCACATTTTTTCTTTTTCTTTCTGTGGAGTCATAATACTAAAGCATCATTCTCTTTTCCAGTCAGCCCAAGTCACATCTAGAAATAGGAGGGACTGGGTTCAACCCAGGAGAAAATCTATACCCTGGGAAATGCAGGAGAAAGGTCCTGTGGCAAGACAGATGAGTAAGAGAGAGAGATCCAGAAGCTGCAAAGGCCAAGGAGCATTTTGAGAACAGGGTTTCAGCTGATACAAAGTGGGCACAGGCTGCATGAACTGTCTGCTGGCTAAGGAAGCTCTGGTGTGCTGTGGGCTCTGAGCCACAGCACTGCCCAGCTCTGTGCAAGAGTCCTTGGAGGGGCACTCGAGCTCAGCCTGGAGAAAGGGTTCCCAGTGATCAAAGCAAAGGTCTGAGTTCCTAATTTTGATTCCTGACTGGGAGCTTTGACTCAGCTCTGCTCGGAAGAGTCACTCATGCCTCTGTGGAGTGGAGATTACAGGGCTGTATTTGGCATTTTGCAGGATTCTTCTGAGCTGCTGTAGTTGCTTGTGAAACATGTGAGTGATCTTCCTAAGAGAACTGCAGAACTGTTATGATTAGTGTTATGACAGTACTTGAAAGGCACCACTATCTACTATTTATTTATCTCTGGGTGTTCATTACTATTCTTTTATGGAGACTCATAATATACAGGGATAGCAATTTTGAACAAAGAACACATATTTGTAACCAGAAGTATTTAAACCCAGAACTATCAATTACTATTTTGACTGTTAAAGTATGGGAATAACCTCAGTCTAGAGGTTAAAGAATCAGGGAAGCATGTCCCATTGGCCACCACCTAAACACTACTTCCACACAGGAGGTTAAAATCAAGACAGGGTAGATTGTGACTGCACTCCCAGAGTCAAATTCCATCTCAGCACAGGAGATTATGTACCTACCAGTAAAGAATCTAGTCTTTATTAGCTAAATGGCTGCTTCTGGAAAAGTCCAGCAGCAGAAGCAGATAGCAGATTTTTACATCCTTATCTCACCAGCAGTGTGTGCCTGGCTGCTGAAGATTTTTGCTACTTCTTGCCCTTGCTGCTCTTGATGAACCAAAGCAAAGAGGTGGGTTTCACTTGAGAACATCTTGTTTTATCTTGTCACTTCCTGCAAAAACATATGGCCTCAGTGTATTGTTATTTTTATTCTTAAATAGTTTTATGGCAGTTTTACTTAAAGGCAAAACAGATTAGGGGAGCCTGGGTGGGGGGCTGGATGCTGGAAAACTGTGTGAATTATTTTGGCTCTGCATATGAGCATTACATTGCTTGTCTCTCCGTGGTGCAAAGCCTTCTGCTAATGAACAGAATCTGAAGTAACCAGCTGTGAGTGCCTGCAGTGACAGTCAGACATCTTTTCTTGGCTCTAGGGTGTGAGTCAGGCTTTCCCCAGTCCCAGTTCCACACAGTGCGTGTCCTTCTAGCTCTAAATGGGCACTGGCACTTCTGCCCTCCCAGCATCCTCTCACCCACAGGAATTTTCAGTGTGGGTCTCATCCAAACCCTGTGGGAGTGAATGGGAGTCTTTCCATTCTCACTGAGCTTTGGATCAGGTAATGAATGGATATTTTTGGTGCAAAAAGTTAACTTCCTGCTCCCAAAAAGAGACGTTACGAATGTAAAACCCTTGCAGAAAGTTTCTGCTCTTCCTATCACTGCAAAGACTCTTCTTGGCTTCCACATACAGACCAAGCATAAAATAGTGAATAACATTTATTTTTGAATTTATGGATTGAGTTCATAGGGATTTTAATAGCGCTGGGGTTATGGAAGTGCTATTTTAATAAGGACCACAGATCATGGGCCCAAATCCTTACCTTTACCTCAAGGACTTGTAAACTCAACTATTTAACTCAAATCTCTTTATTGGGGGCCTTAGAATGTATCCACCTGGAGGCTGGAAAACCGAAAGGTAGAAGGCTGCGCAAACATGAAGTGAGGGAATTTAACCAGCAGGAATGTGGCCTATAAAATTAAACTTCAAGAACTGTTTAAGAAAAATTAAAGCTTGTGCAACAGCTGGGGTTTCTCTCCACATTAGTTCATTTCTTAGTGACTCCAATGTTATGGTTCTCATTAATATAGGTTTCATTTTTGAGAGCATCTTCTGTAGTTCTCTAAGTCTTATTGTGGTTGCAAAAATCATGACTCAGTGCGATCTGCCTTTAGACAGTACTCACACATGATGCTAACACACCACCTCCCCCCCTCCTCATGATATGAGTATTTATTTGGGGCCCAAAGAAAAAAATCTTAGATTCAAACTGCATCCCAAATTTCCCTAATCTGAGTTGCCAGAATATCCCAATTTCAGACATGGTGATCAAATTCAGTGAATATTCAGGAACAAAAATAGGGGCATTTCTTTCCAATTGGTGTGTGACAGTGACTCCAACATAAATAAATGTGCTCTTGTGTGGAGGACAGAAGAAAAGACCAAACTTTGCTTCAATCTCACATAGACCCTGCATATTACTCCTCCAGAACCTGGCCTCATTCTATCTGCTCTTGACCTCAAAGGTTCACCTCCTAAACTTTTGAAATAACTTGCTAGCTAAATAATTTGAAATCTAAGCTCCTGAAAAAAACCCCATTGTGATAATTATGTCAGGCTCTGATTTAGAGATGCTGTTGACTCAATTTTCTAGGGATTGAAAGAATTCTCATTTTTTTTAAGTGGCTAGAAACTCTGGGTTATCAGTGTTACCAGACCAGTTAGCACTCCAGTTACATCCAGCCTAAATCCACTGAAGAAGTCTGAGAAGTAGAAAAATTTCCAGGAAATGGTGGAAAACAGGTAAACAGAAATTTAGGACACAGTCCTAACATGAGGACACCAAGGATGTTACAGTGTCTGCTAACTTACAGGCAGAACCACTCATGCTTAAAATTCTGCATGCTCAGAGAAACATGGATATCAAGAGACCTGCTGATTAGTAGATTTGCAGCCACAGATTGTTCTGTTATGTGGTGATTGTTACGACTCTATCTGCAAACCTGCAGTTGCCAAACAATAACGCTCACATCCTGACAGAGATGATACCTCTGTGAGACCAGAAACCTGGTGAGGAAGTCAAAAGATTAGGATTCTTTTGGGTGGCGTGAGTTGCCATTTCAGGAGCTGGATTTTTCCAAGTGGTTTTGACAGTATGTCCTTGTGTGCATAATGCTCATATCTCATGGGAAGCCATGCAGGATTTGGGGCTAAAGGGTGCTGCTGAAGACTTCTGGGGCAGCAGAACCCGGCTGCTCATCTGGACCTGTGGTCTGTTGCATAGCATTATGCACAGCCTGTGTGCTCATTGCCCAGGGCTTGCCCTCTTCTTCATGCAGAAATGTCGTTTCATACGGCTCCACATGTATCCTGTGGACATTCTGCCTTGGCTCCTCACGCTTGCCTTTCTCATCTTCTGGAAGGCTGGATGCGTGAGGTACCGACGTGCCCCGAGAGCCACCGATGGGACTCTTTAAGTGCTCGCTGGAGGCAGGTCCTTGGGACAGATCTGAAGACCTCATGAAATGCTGAGTGTAGACCCCTTCGGACAGAGAGCCCACCTGTGTCTCGCTGTGCACACGCAGCCAGCGGTGCTGCCGGCTGAAGTAGTTGTAATGTTGGTGCTTCCCCAGCTTTTTTTTCCCTAAAAAGCCCAGTGGCTGCTTGGAGCTGGAGGACTTGTCTGTGCTTTTCGGTGTCGGCTCTGACACGGTTAGGTTGCTCATGTCCTCTGTGCAACATTCAGCATGACCATCAAAGGCACCACGCTCTGTCAGACCTCCCCTGGCAGTCAGGCAAGGCTTCATGTCGTGGGCTTGGAGGACGTCGGGAGCGCTGCCCCCCAGGCCACTGCCAGCCTGCTGGGAGATGTCCTGGGATGAGGAGTAAATCAGGTCCAGCTCCCTGGGGCTCAACGCATCGCTGGAGTCATAGTCACTGTCCGTGGGAAGGAACACTTCAGAGCAGCCTTCCTCGTCTGAGCAGGGCTGGGAGTCTGCAAGGAGAGCTGGTTAGCATTGGGACAAGCACAGGAGAGAAGTTGCTTAACTGTCATTTATGGTTTTTGGTGTTTTTTTTTTTGTCTTAATTTAGAATCAGATCTGCAATTCTGAAAATATAGGTGTGTTTCCTCTGTGGAATTGCCTTGGGCTGGGGTGACAGTAAAGATAGTAGCCAGAGAGGGTTTATCAGGGAGGATTAACAGATCTGTTATAGAGGTGCTGGTAGAATTAGGAAAACTACAAAGGATTAATTTATTGTAAGTACAGGCAAAAACCCTGAAGTTGAATTGGGACTAAGTTCTGAAAGGTTTGGGGTTTTTTTTTAATCTTGCTTTCGCTGAATTTCACAGAAATAGAGATTTGGGTAAAAGAAAATCTCTAGTTCAAATTCGGTTTTTATTAAAGATGTCAGTTGAGTTACTCTGTATTTATACCCCTGTAACTGTGAGCAGGGTGTGACTGTATTTGTGTTGAGAGGCTTGAGGCACATCATGAGGCTGATGAACCAAAACTACCCTTTTGGCCATCAGGTGCATGATGTGTGTTCAAATCCAAAGCAGCCACACATAGTTCAGTTGTGAATTGTGCACCAGATCTCACAACTGAAGGGGAAATCACTGTTGTCTTTTGATTTCAGAAGGATCAATAGCTTAATAAGTAGTGGCATATGTGGTAGAATGGATTGATGCTCTATTGGCCTGGATAGTTTATATTAGATCCAAGGAATAAAACATAGATTTTATATTGACTTCACTTGGAGCTGGTGTACATTGCCATCTAGCCCAGCAATAATGAATCCAGCACATGCAGGACAAGATAATGCTCCAGTTTGCACAGTGCCAGAGCTGAGGATTATTCTGCATTCATGGCCTGTAATATAGGGGAAAAATAGCTCAGGGAGGGGTGGTGAGAATGAACACCACTGTGAAATGGAGCAGATCAAAGCACCAGCCTCTTCAGGTTTCTTTTCTTTTAACCTAATGAAATCTAATCAAAACAGATTTATTCATTTTTCTAAACCGTATAAAACTGCCAATTTAAGAAAAAAATAATTATGATTACCAAAATGGTCATGGCAGTTGTTTAATGCAGCATCTGTTGCTTTTGTTTCTACTGTTTCATTTACTTGTTGCTTAAAGACAGCTCAGCAGAATGATGGTTTATTTTGTTCTCCAAAGTCCTTATTCTGTTAGCAAAATGGGTGTTACTGTTTAATTTACTTTATTTACTGTGATCCATTTCTTTCATCAGTTTAATTTTCTGGCTATGCAGAGAAGCAATAATGGTCAGTGAGGTGGGTACTTATTCGTGTAATTCTGTGTTTTAAAATGCTTGCCTAAACCTTTGAGAACACTGAGGTATGTGAAAACAGCTGTTAAATTGGACTATTGGCACTAAAATTTGCTCTATCAAAACAAAACAAGAGGGGCATAAGAAAGAATTGCTGCAAAGCAGAGGAACAGTCAGAGTTTGGAAAGAAAATGGCTATAATGTCAGAGAAACAGAAGGTGACAAATGGGAACTGTAAAAATCTGAGTTATATTCTGTCAAATTAATAGAAACTATGGGGAAGAATAATAGATACATGAGTAATGAGAAAGGGTCAATAGCTTTTGCTTAGTAAGTCATGTCTCATCAGTCTGATAAAACTCTGAACATGTGCATAATTAATACACAGCCATCCTCAGAGCTCTGAAGAGCTTTTGACAAGGTTCTTTCCCACAGGTTCTGCAGCAATGAAGCTGTAATTAAGATGAAGAGAAAGCTCCCTCCATATAATAAAAGCAGATTGTTGGAGTGGGCAACAAATGAAGCAGGTGGCTTTCACCATGGATGGATTTTACTGGCATTCTGGACATCCTGGAGAAGCCAGTGATAGCACTTGTCCCTTCCAATCTGCTCAGTAAATGATCTAAACAGTGAGGTGACAAAGTTGGCTGATGATGAACAGTTATTCTGAGTAGTTGAAAGCAAAAAATGATTGTAAAGATTGTACAAGGATCTCAGGATATTGAGTGGAAAATGATTGGTAAAATGATTGTTAAAATATCTTGGCAGGTACGGGAAAAAATTTTCCCCTTTTATAAAAAGACATACAAGAACTGTTATAATTAAAAGTGAATTCAAAGAATGCACTTGGTGAACAAAGAAAAATTCTCTTACCACTCACAGCTTTTCTCCTCTGGATTCTGGCCTCGGGGGAAGGGGGAGGTGAAGGGAGACAATCTAGATGGGAAGAGGTGGAGCTCATTTTCTTTTGAGAGCGTTCTTCTGAAAGATCCACAATCTTCTTAATGGGTAGGCCAGCTGCTGGCTGCTTGTACCTTGCATACTGTAGTGCTTCTGTGATCCATCTCATTTCCCTCCAGATCTCATCAATTTGCTGTGGAGAAAAAAATGGTGAAAAAAAAATACAGTTAAGTCTGAGTATTAACTTCTGTCTAAGTGTGTACTTTCTTCAAGTGCCCAAGTCGGTGTGTAGTCACTGCCAACAGAGAGCAGCGGGATTCCCTGACAGGACACTGCAAACTGAGGTGTTCTGAACTGATTTTGGGAAAGTGCTTGTTCTCCTCCACCACTGCAGAGGCTGCCTGGGGCCACCAGACTCTCAAATTATGGACCTCAATTAGGAATGTGTAGTTAGTTATAGGAGGGGGTGAATTCATGCCTAAAATCTGACATGCAGAGAAAACAATTGTCTTTTGATTAATTCGTAGCACACTTGAAAGTTGGTTTTGTTCTGTGCTGGAATGAAAGCAGGACTTCTCGAGCACTGTTGCAAACCCAAGGGGGTCAAACCCAGCTCAGTTCAAACACAGTTTTTAACAGACAAAGAACATACACATGTGGAAGAACATACATACATGGGGGGCTGAAGCACAGCTAGGAGACAAACTGCAGCTTCCTCCCTTATCATCATTCTGCTCTGCATACATTTTAAAAGTACAAATCTACACAAACCCAGTTCTAACACATGTCTGTTGATGGCAATAAGAGACAAGTGCCTAAATCAATAGGAGGATGTGGCTTTATCTCTGTAGAGAGAAAAGATGCTGTTTAATGTGGGTCTGAAGAGTATTTTCGTAATGGAACACTTTTAATATCTTCAAGCCATTCAAGATCTTTGATGACTGAACAAATGTTGTTGCAACCATCAAATGTCAGGAGCTGTGAGTGTATTTCCTCCTGCTGCAGTGTCCTTTCTAGAACATCCCTCGTGCCTCTTCTGCAGAAGGTTCCACGTTTGAAGAGGGCCTTCATATTAATATTGCAGTGTTTGAGGGCAGCTGCTTTGCAGTGACACAAGCTGCATTCTGCAAGAATGCAGGGAGAGCCCTGGGGCAGTAAATGGAGAGGCAAAAGTGAGAGGGACTTTGTGCAGGGAGAATTGTCAGATAGGGGAGTGGCAGAGGGATCAGTGAGGAGGAGGCTGAGACTGGCAGAGACTCTTAGCAGGAGATACTTCACAAAGTGCATATTCAAAGTGTGAAATTTGTTCCCAAGGGATACTGTAGATGCCAGATCAGCTGGGGTAGTTCTTGATGAGCCGTGTTGGAGACAGGATAGCTGGATCTTTGTTTTGACCTAGTATGGCCATTTTTATGTAAAGGTGAAATCCCAACTCCAATGATGTCAGTGCAAGCCTTGCCACTGAGTTAATTTGAGCTAAGAATATACACCGATAAGAATAGCAAATGGTTCAGGGATTAATTCATAATCCTGCATCTTTTCAAGACTTCAGTGTAGCTCCATGAAGAGAATGCCAGTTAGCAAATGTCTCACCTATTTGATTTTAGAGATTTTATACTTCCTTTCTGTGATCCCCCCTCAGCCCCAAACAAGAATCATACTGCACACAGTTTAATAAAATGCAAATCCTGTTGGTTTCCCTCGATGTCATTCTGCAGGTCATTTTAATGAACTGTGGTTCTTTTACAATTTAGGAACATTAGAAGCATTACAAGATATAAATTACAGCTTAACTTCAGTTTTAGTTTCAATGCCTATAGATTTCTTTCCTTGCTGTCTAACATTCTGGTAAGGACTTCAAGCACCTTATCTACTGGTTGGTTTTTTTTCCCCAATTTTTTTTTTTTAATAATTTTTACTTTTCAGTTGCCCTCTGACTCCTTTTCAGAACTGCATTTATATAGACTGCCTTGCTCTTTACAATGTTTGGTTTGTGTAGTGACTTCAACACTGTCTTAGATCTCGGATCACACAAATGCTCTTGCGGTTTCGTGGTCACCACTGAAGATTGCGGTATGTGGTGGGCTGAGATATTTTTGCCAATAGGTGGAATACAGCTGGTTTTCATTTTGAGAGGAAACCTGACAAGCCTAATACACTGTCACAATAATTCAGCACGAAACACTGAAGTTTCAAATGCACTCCCATATTTTCCCAGCATATAGATGTGACTCAAACACTTTGGAGAAGAGGAACGCAGAACTGTACATGCATATTAACACACATATGCTTATTTTTGATGTGAAGGATAAAAGTCTTCCAAATTCCCCTGCACACTGGGAAAAAGATAGGTTTTCTGAGTGTGGGAATGGGAAGGTGAGAGGGAGGGAGATGATTGAGAGGTGAAAGTAAAATGGCACATTCCTCTCTGCCCTCCTGGAAGTTGCCAAAAGCTTCAAGTGGACAAGGCAAAGGGAGTCCAAATGCAGAACAAAGAGAAATAGAAAACTTATCATCTTGTTCATAATTTTGGAGGGCCACACATATTGTCAATGGTTCTCTTGGCCCCTGTTCCAACAGAGGATTGCTTGAATATTAAGAATATAGAGCTGTAAACTTATCTGCACCTCAGTTTTAGAAAGACAGATCAACCATGTCCATAGATGCAAAGGTCATCAGCTTTATCTGTAAATGGTTTGGAAAAGCACAGGCTTTGCTATGCTGAACCATGGGGTGTAGTTCAAAGAACCCTGAACTGAGTAGGTAAAGTCTTGGCTTGGAAACAGTACAGGAAAATCGGTGTGAGAGACAGAGAATGAGCAAATTAGACAAGTATGGTAACATTTGTGATCCTTCTGCAGTGGGGGACTGAAGCAATGCCACTGCAGGGTGCTGGCCAGACACACAGAGCTTTCTGGGGCCAGCTTGCCATCTGAAATGCAGAGCTGCATTCTTCAGTGGGCTATTGTTGATGCAGATTGTCTCCACAGCCCAGTCTGAATATTCCTTTTAATGTTTTTAATTGCCGCCTTATCACGGTGGAAAATGTCCTCAATTCGTACAGACAAAGAAAAACTCTTACACAACTGAATGCCCAGACATGGTGCTAACCTACCTCACGTTAGATGGGAGGGAGTTTTACAAGCAGACTGACACATTTCTTTATAACAGTCTAGTATAACTGTCATTTGATTTTACCCATAAAAGTCCTTCTATAAAAGCAACAACTAAGGAAAGCATGTTCTGGGCTTGAATTTCATAAAAACAGAATTGCACTTTTGATACAACTGCTCTTTTTATGATGTCTGTGAATAATTCTCCATTTAGATTTCAAATTACAGCCCTATGCAATTTTTAAGAAAGCCACCTTAAAATCTCCTTGGAATAGTCAGAAACAGACTATTACCTGTATGTAGTCTATAACTTGCTGGTGTCTTTGTTTGGCTGCAGCGACTTCACTGTCTGAAATTGCTTCCCTCAGGGATTGCTGGGTTTTCAGAGAGTCCAGCTCTATGACAGCAGAAAGGCGGCAATACAGGCTTATAAATTTTTCCTTGTAACAGCAAAAATGAACTGTGAAAAGACCAAGTGCAAAGGAAAATTGTTACATTCTGGTTATGAAATATGAAATCCTTAGCTTTCAGAGCACAACTTTTATTAAATATAATAACTAGCCATGGATGGGTTACTTTAAGCTCGAAATAAATAATACAGGCTCTAATTCTCCTCTCATTTACACTGGATTTACTCTGTAACTTCACTGATTTCAAAGGAGTCATTTCTAATTTATATCTAAGTGAAGGGATAATCAGGCTCTTAGTATGCAGCTCCAGAGACTGTCTTGCCCTTGATAGCTTTAATCAGAAAGGCTGTTTCTGAGGCTTTTATAGCTCATCATTTCTTTTATCAAGAAAGTAGTGACATGACTGGAAAATGAAACTCATCTTTTATTTTTTTTTAATTGAGTGTTTCGGAAAGAAAGGATCCTTTTGAAGGCTGATAACTTTCTCTTGGGCTAGGCTGGTTTAAATCAGGAGCTTCAGATTTACTGACTCAGCAGGAAAAGCATTGCAGTGATAGCACAGTTTGGGGGAAACAAAACTCTTTTAGGTGTTACCACACATCATCCTCCAAACTCTCCTGATGAAGGGTAACACAGGAGGTTTAGACACGACCCCTTGCTTTGTGTAATTTGACTTTGGAGCAGCACAGACCTCTTGGAGCTGTATCAGAGGTAACAGAACAGCTACAGTGCCACGGAGCTTCTCAAATGCTAATTTACCTGCCTTCTTAAGGCTTATTATTTCAGAACCTGTAAGTGCTCAGGCAAAACTTCACAGTTACCTCTACAAATGGCAGTACACTACAGACATACTGGACCTTGCTGAGGGAGAACAGCTTTTCAGAAATACTTCCCCATTCACTGGTGCTTCAGTAAATGCAAACACACAGCATGATCTTGTTACAGAAGCAAATGCTAGTCCATTTGGTGCTGCTGCTGTTCTGGTTTGGGGCATGGTATTTTTCAGGGTGCTTCAAGTGTAAATTGCATATATTCTTATCACAAATATTAAAGAGAGAAATGAAAACAATGTCACATCTCCTTATCCCTAGCAAACAACGTGATAAGGATAACTGAGAAGAATTTCTCAAACTAGAGAAATCCAATCACAGAAACGCTGTTAGCATAATGATTAAAGCCTAATTTTAACACAGAAATCTCACGAAAGAAGAGTGAAGGAAAGAATTCTACCTTCTGGTTTCAGCAATGCCTAGATATAGCAGGGATCCAGTCTGAATAGTGTGTGGTCTTACAGTACATGTGCCATATGTGGTGGACTCTTGAGTGAATTACAGCCGCGGTTTCGGCTCCAGTGCTGAAGTTTCGAGCCTTTGTGGTTTTAAGTCAGACCCTTTAATGTTACTTTAACAAATGTTACTTCAACATAGTCTTTTGTGGTTATGCAATTATATAGTTGGTAGCCACCAGCTAATGGGGAATGGAAGCTTCTAATATTTGAGATGTGAATCACAGTCACTTTATAGAACATCAGGGATACATATATAATAAGTCATATAGAAATGTCATCTGCCTTTGGCCAAAGGATTGCTTACTTAAGAAAAACACTCAAAAGTAAAATTCAGCTTTCCATACTGTTTTCTCCACCATGAACTGCTCTCCCACTGTAGGAACATTGCTGAACAGAGAGGGCTGCACCTGGAATGCCTTTTGAGAGATGGCTCTGTTTGTGTTTACCTGCACCACATCACCCCATGCAGTGTCTATTGCTGGACTGTGCTCCAGAAGTGAGAGTGACTCCTGCCCGTGGCCTGTGTGCCACATAATGAGAGTTAAATAGCCTGCACAACCTCTAGAGTGGAGATTAATTTCATCAGAGATTAATGTGCTTCATGCATTAATTTGCACAGCAACACAGGAGAAATGAGGTGCTCCATACACAGAAGCCAAGAGGCTTCAGGGTGGCAGGGCAGAAGATAAAAGTCTGGCTTTAGGGCACTGCAGCCACAGCCATGTGACCCACAGCACTGCACTAACCCTTCATGTTCAATTACACCAGTTTTCCTTTGAAGGGGTAACTTTTCCTTGGCACGTATTGTGTGTTGTCCCCCTCATAATTCCATGGCAGCTCAGCTGGCTTCTGTCCTCCCACACCCACCATAAACCCCAGGGTTGTCATAGGCACCACTTTGTGTGCTGTGGCATAAATATTGTTGTGCATTCCTGCCTGATCCAAATGAAATTTGTGTTGCTGGGTGATGGTGGGTCATGGATCTGTTGTGACTGCAGAAACACGGTCATGATAAGACCTTCCATTAATATCTAATTATTGTTCTCCTACATAAGTGACCCAAACAGCACTGACACGTAGGAGAGAGGAAGGTAGTGGTGTCCCATGAACACCTGAGGGAGACATCACTGGGGACACAGTTGCCACTAGAGGCCAATTCTGTGGTGGCTCCTGGTATACCAACTCCAGCCGTTTTGATTCAGATCGTTCTCTCTTCTCCAAGGCAGATGAAAGAAAGATACCCAGTTTTACAGGCTACAAGGAAACAGAGCAGACTGATGTGTAAGGCTCAGCAGTCCCCATACTTAAATGTAATATTCTTTCTGAAAAGAACTGTTAAGTCTTTATGAGCTGTTTTTATGTGGAACCTTTCTTTTCTCTGTGGACCAAAGAATAAAAAATGAGAAATAGAGGACCTTGATGCTAAAGCATCTTATGCCTTCTGTGAAACAGCTGGAAAACTTTGTTTTGGGGAATTCTTACCCAGTCAGCAGTGCAGTGGAACAAGAGTGTTGAATCTGCTACAGCGCAGGATGTGCTCCCTAAAGACAGAGATTCTAGCCCAGTGCTTTGGCATTTTTCACAACAGGCCTCTCCTGCACCACAGCAATAGGACATTTTCCCAGGAATCAAAAGGAAAAAGATGACCCTCATGTGGGAAAATCTATCACAAAGTTGTGAGAGAGTCAGACCTTGAGTGGGACCATCTGCAATGAGGAACTGCAAAAATTCTCATTACAAAACCAGTGATTATCCTCGTGATAGCTCAGAGGGATGTTCTTTGCATCTCCTTTTGCACTCCAACTTTGCTGTGTTGTGTGTCATTTTCTTTTCTTTTTTTTTTCTTCTTTTTTTTTGGTTCTGTTTTTTAAAGACCATCATCTTCCAAATAAGCTTATAGACACATAGTGGATAACTGTGGGCTTTGCTCTCTGCTTTGCATTTCAATAACGATGGCTACAGTATATGCTTTAACCGCTCTGCTCCCTCTGTAACTTGTACACAGTTATAGGTAGTGTTGTTGCCAAAGCCATCATGTGATTTATTGACTCTCCGCTGGGACAAGGGGGAAAACAGATACAACTTTGTGATTTTATTATAAGGAGACTGGGTTAATATTTCTAGGTGAAGCAAGCTACTATACCGAGTTCAAACATCTGAAGAGGGAGGTTAAGAAATCCTGAGTGTGGGGTGTAAGGATTATTCTGTCCTGGGGCAGTGCAGACGTCGTCTGAGGCGGGGAGCAGGAGAAGAAAGGAGACATTGTGACCCAGTTCCAACACCTCCTGTGTATACAGACGGAAGTGCTTAGCCTGTACAGGGACACGCGCGGGGGAAGAAATAGGAGAGAATTACAACATGGCACTTATATAAACAACACCCCAAATGATATAAAACATTAAAGAAAATTTGCACAACATCAAGCTCGGAATTTTTATAAAACATAAATATTTGGGGCGTGGGGAGGGGGGGGAGGTCCCTAAATGTGGGTTCATGTCACTACATAAAATAAAGATTTAAAGCTGCAATGTTCCACATTAAAACAACACACGCAGGCACAACCCCCCTGAAAACAACATTTATGTTTCTTATTAGGCAGAAAATGATCACATGCCATGTGCTTTTCAAGATTATGATTGCATAATTATGTGAAAACATGAAAATGGATTCAATTAAAAACCTTTAAGATTCAATTTAGGGTTGGTTAAGAGAAATATGCAGCTCTCCCTCAACACAGCACTGAAAAGGTTTAACAAGTGCTGTAGCAAGAGAAAATGGCACAGGCAGGAGCTGGGCTGAGGCTGCTCGGAGCCACGGTGTGCAGCCCTGACTGTGCCCTAGGTGTGCACCAGTGGCACTGTCCCCACTCCTGTTCACCACAAGAGTGATAAAAATAAATCTGCTGCATTAAAAAAAACAATTTGTTAACATAAAAGTTTGGTCCTGAGCCATCAGACCATTCGCAACTGCGCTGAATTGCAAGGTCATGTTGATGTGTGTCTCTGGTGCACAAGAGATGAGCTCAAATGCTTGGCTGAGCTGCAGCCTCAGGAACATATTGCACAGGGATTTGAATGGGTTAGTCCCTAGCTCTGAAAGGAAAAGAAAAAAGATGCACAAAAGCTATAACCTCCAAACAAATACAGTAACATAGAGACCTGTACAGAGCCCTATTGAGTTAGAGTGACTGAGCACAAGGCAGCACACCATCTGTCTTAATTTTGGATTTACTTGAGTCTTACTTGGCTCTTCCCAGGCTAGAAGGTGCAGCACTGATGGATTCCTTTTTAAAAGAAAAGCCTAAACCTTTCAAAATCAAGAAATGTAGAACCAGATTAATTTGTTTTAAGGCCACATCTTTCTAGCTGCACAAACAGACCTTGAAGTGAATATAAAGATGATTTACTTCTACTGTAGGACCTCTTTACCGCTGTAGACCAAAATAAAATGGAATTCATGTAAACAAGAAACAAATTTCTCAGCTTATTTTTTCATGGATCTTTCACATCATAGATTATTCTCCCTGACTTTATTTATGCACATATGCATTTCTTGTACCTAAATGTAAAGCCAGAAGCCAGATACCTCTCCTCACCCACAGCAATCTGGAGGCCTGGAACTATGTGTTTTAGAAGGGCTACGTTCATCTGTGTGTAAAAGAACAGCAAACTGCTGTGTCATTAGCAGGCCTCTCATACACCCTCACTCTAAACCTCCCGAAGAACAGTCACTTGTCCTGCTTGCCTGGAAAAATACCTATTTTTCTTTGTCAGCTGGGTAAAGGTGCCCAAAACTACCAGTTTTGTGCAAAAGTGCTTATTTGCACCTGCCTGAAGTGTCACAAATATGCTAAAAGATGCAAAAATAGGAGGTAATTGAAATTTGTCTCTTAATCTTTGTATGTTCAAATGTCCAGGAAACTGTTTATCAAAGGTGTTTCTCCTCTGCACACTTAGAATAATGTAATACAAAACTTCTCTGCTTCACTTCTCTTGTAGCCCTGACACAGAATCCCTCCTTGCTAGTTACACAGTGTGTCGCTTTTAGTTGTGGCCTTAAGAATCAGTTTTTAAAAAGGTGATAAATACCACAAAGGCAAATACCTGATGCAGAGGTAGATTGATCTGTTTGAGAAGAGCTTTCACTGCCGTCTGGAGCTCATACAAGAACAATCGAGTAGGGCAGTCTGAAGTATGATCCATACTTTCCACAGATTCTGAGCCAGAAAGTGTTTGGATCCATTCCCACTCATCCCTGTATGTTGAGTCAAGTTAAAATTAGAAATATAACAAAAGTTCAGTGCACAAGCAGGAATTCAGCGTATGTGCATTTGGGATCTGTTGATCGTTTAATCCTCATATACCCAAACATTCTAAACCTGTGCAGCTTTGATTGTTTGGGGCTAAAATTCTGCCTTTGAAAAGTTTTATTTTTCTAGCACATGTACGTCAGGCTGAACATTCCTTGCAAAACTCTGAAAGTCCAACTGCCTTTGAAATATTTCACTAAGGCTTCTCACTCCAGGTTTTCTCTTTTGTATTCTTCATTCCCTATCCACCGCAACGCTTTAAAAAGCACAAACTGGAAATGACAATTAGCAGAAAGTTTAATCTCTGTTCTCTCTTCAACTCACTGCAGCCAAAGAACTTCCTGTGCTGCTTGATACATATCCACTTGAGAGCTGATAAACATGGGAATCATCTTTCTGGATCAAATCCTCAATTCACCTTGCCCAGTATCCAGGCTTGAAAAGCAGCCAGAATCAATCGTTCAAGAAAAAAAATAAGTACAGGAAACCCCACTACAAGACAAGTAATAAATATGGTACAATCTGCTCCTGAATAAAGATCTGATCTTAAACTTCAGGAGTCAGGGGTTGTTATAAACTCTGAAGCATTAGGCTTTATATTCCTTCCAACATTGTTGTTAGTATTAACTACTACATTCTGGATATCCTTGTTATCCATGTGGATATCCAATTCCTTCTTCCACATGCAAAATTCTCAGCTGGTTACTGAAATGATATGGGATTAAAAAGCTCCAGAAAGAAAACCAGTAAAATGTGTTGCCCACCAGGCAGTACAAAAAGGGCACTTGCCAATGGATAAGGGAAGGAGTGGACAAAGGGAAAGTGGCTTTCCCAGAGCACAGCAGTTCATTTTCTGCTTGCATTTGTAAATATGGTTTTCAATTGCTGTGTGTTTGCTGTGGTTTAGAGTGACAAACCAGGTATGACCCAAGAGAATAAACAGGAAAATGCCCCACACCAACATCCTGTGGTCAGTGAAAATCCATAGGAAGAGTGGCACTGAATCCACTGGAGGCTGAATCAGGGCTGAGGGCTGTGATCTTATGAAACCCTGAGCAGAATTTGAGCGACCATGGAGTACCATCCTTAGAAACCAATGGGCTGAATGTGTTCTGGACTGGTTTTCAGACTGCTGGGAAAACACAGGTGCACCTGTTTAGCTCAGAGCTGATCTCTGGGATGGCCCAACCTGAGCCAAACCTTGGTGCCACCTCCAATTTTGCAGTGACAGAATTGCCTTGGCGTTTACATTTGATCAGTTGTTTCAAACTTGAAACAAATGTTCTCTCTCTACGTGTGTATGTGCGTAAATATCTCTATATTCACTTACTTGGAGACGTTGCTGTTGTCTCGGATTTTAACATGACACAGGACATTGGGCAACTTCTGCAGCACAAGCACTTTGATTTGATCCACAGAACTGCAGAGTTTAAGGTAACCCAGATACAAGCCGGGAGGGAGGCGTTGCTGACTTCGTTTGTGATAGGAAAGTATGTCCTGTTTTAAGGGAAACAGTCCTACATAAAAATCTCATAATTTTTTTCCACATAAGCAGAAGAGTTTGAGATCAAAAAGCAACAAATGTTTTTACAGCCGTCTTTTTGTTTCAACTCTGTTCCCAATTCGCAAAGCATTTAAGCACATGCTTAAGCATATGAATAATCTCTGGTACTTTGGATGCACTTGGACAACTTCTTCCTTAAAGCCATACACAGGATCTCTGAGCTCTCCATGTCATGCAGGAATTGGCTCTAACAACCTGAGGTTTCAATCTTCTACAGCTGTAGTGTTTAAACTGGCTTAAATAACCCGCACCTCTGCCTCCTGTCTGATCATTTCAGCAGTGAGCTGGGTCAGGGAACTGATTCATCTGAAAAACAACTTGGGAAAAGGAGCAGTTGTTTCTCAGCCAGAGCAGTTCCCTAGTTCGGTTTTGGTGCATGGCTGCACAGACAGAGCAGGGCAGCACTGGGGAAAAGCTGTCACCTGGGGCAGGTCCCCAAAGAAATCCCAGCCTACATCTCTCCCAAACCTGTTCTGTATCACCTGCTGTCAACAGGTGAGCACGGGGATTGGTATTTTGCAAAAATTAATTAGTGGCAGAATTTTTTAAGCAAGTATCTTTAGCAACAAGTAGGAGAAATGAGTATTGATGGTGTATTTGCTGAGGCCAGGAGACATTTTTAGGGCTATGTATAGCAGCCCTCCAAAACTACCCGAAAAGTGATGTGTGCTGCCATCCTGAGAAATGTGTGCTTCTGCAGTGGGTGAGGATTAAGACACCTGGCCTTATGCCTTTACTCTTGGAACCATCAAATTATCTGCCAGTGCTATGCTTGGCTCTGACCAGTGCAATTAGACCCTCATTTTCACAAGCACTTCATGAACAAAATACCCATTCGATGATTAAACAAGTAATAGAAGAAAGGGTGGGCATTAGATAGGAATGTGTAAACCATTAGGGGAACATTTTTTCCACTAGGATCTCTGTGGAAATCTGATCAGGCCTGTATTTTGCTTTTCCTAATATAAAACTTTTGCACAGATTGACATTTTTCTACACCTTTAACGCACTTTAATACATTAAATCTAACATAGATCAGGTAAGTTTTATTGTCTTTTGGAAATTTTTTAATGTTCCTAAAGCCTGGTAATGTATATTTTGATTGCCTGTCACTTCCCGGTATGAAAAGCAGAATCTCTGTCCAAGAAAGTGCCTCTAAATTCAAAAATTAACCACAGCAGTCATGGTCTCGTTGAGGGTGATAAAGGAGGGACTAAGACAGCAATTTGTCTTGTATTTTGGGTAACTGTGCAACTGAGTTTTAGGGAAATTGGCTACTGATGTATTGTGAGAAGTAGGTTGCTGTTACCTACAGAAAACATGTATTAATCTTAACATGAACTGCCTCTGTTTAATGTGAGTTTACAAATACCCCAGTTCTTGAAGGGCTGAACCCCCCTAGCTCTCAGTGTTGATCACTGACCTGACTAAGCCAAGTAACTTCCAAAATCAATCCTTACCTTGGTAATTTTCTAATTGTAAGTCCAGGAGCACGTTATGCAGAAATTAAAGGAGGGTTATGGTCAGTAAAGAATTCTTTAGCAACTATACCAGGCTCCAAGGAACTCTGAACCCCACAGAACAAGTTTATTAAGTAGAACAGTAAAGTTTAAAACCTAGATTTAGTTTTCAAGGTTGGATGGAAAAATCTTATGGAGTGTAGAAATTCTAAGTGTCTGTATAGGTGCTTAAGAACATCCCAGAGAATTTTAAAGCTTTTTATATCCCTTGCTACAGAATTCCATAGCATGGTTTCCCGAAACTGATAGAAACTACTATTCTCTGCTAGGACTTTGAAGTAATTTCTTTAGAATCTCATGGATATTTTGCATATTAAGGATCTGATCCCAGGCCCACTGGAAGTAATATAAGTCTTTGCTTTCAATGGGAGCCTTGCCATTAATTTTATTGGGCACTGGACTTTGGCCTAAAGTTCTACAAGACGCTTCCAAAAATCAGGGCTCTGGCACAGGCTTTACAAAAGCAAATAACATACAGTAAGAGAAGCAAAGCACTACCTGGATTGTTATAAGCAAGATGTCTAATGCTGTTGGCTCCTCTGGAGTTGAAAGGGATTTCCTCTGGCTTTGTAGTTTGGATACCTGCATCCATTTGCCGTTAAAAAATGAATACAGACTCTCCACTTCTCTTACAGTAACTATCAGCATATTGCCATGTCGGTCCTTGATTGGCTCATAAAAAACTCTGCCTAAGTTGTGAGTTCCCAGCAAATTCTAGAAAACAAGCAAATCATAAAATAGAAGTTATTTATCACGTATCAGGAGAGTATTTTTGAAGCTTAACTTTGTTCCCACTGCCATCAGCCCTATTGACTTCAACAAAAACGAGACACACAGTGTTTCTCAAACCCTTGCCCTGCAGTCACATTATTTAGTAGCAAGAGGAAAAGTTTCTCCCTAGGCTGTGTTTGTGGATTGAGGTGTGGGGCCTTCAGTGTATTTGGTCCATCAGTGTTTATTCCAGTGCTTAATGGAGAACAGCAGAAAGACTGTTATGACACAATGACTTTGTAGAAGGAAATTCTGCAAAGTAATTCACCTATTTGGGCTGAACTTCCTGTTTTTGCTCAGTTATGTAAAGATGAAGGATGCAATTACCAAAAGCACTCGGTACTGGTCTAGTGGTGATTTCTTTAATTTGAATTTACTGAAGAGCTTGGTGTTTGTCTGAACCTCTCCAGAATCAAATGTCAGAGATTATGTAAAATTCTTCCTCTTTCCCCAAACCATTTATAATGGAGACTTTAAATATTTTCTACCAAGGTCATTAACTGCAATCCCCATTTTCTGTTCCCTGTTTTAAAATTATTCAGATTATTGTCAGGAACAAAAGCAAGACACCCTCATATTTGTGTTGAATGTAAATAATTCTGTAGCTAAACTGGAGTGTGTTTGTGAAGAAACACAGGATTCAAAAAGACACGAACCCTTTGCCTTTTACTTCAGATACCAAGAATGTGCTAGACAAAACAGGCAGAAACTAACAAAACTACCAGGGCAAAGCTCTCCAGGAAAATATGTGAGGATTAAAGAAAAGTAATTTTAAAAGACTCCACATAAAATACATATTTTGGTCAAAATCCCTTTCCTCACACAGTAAGGCATCTGCTTATAGGTGCAAACACACTCAATCCAGTGACCAGCCACTGAAGAGATTCCCAGATGTCTTAAAGAAAAATGCCTAACATTTAAAACATGCTCATTACTTTGTGATTTTTCAAGAGATCTACAGTAAGCTGGATAGGGAGGGGGATAGTTTAAAATGAAAACCTGAATTTGCAATGAAGCACATTTTATGTTTAGGGAAGTGCTGTACATTAACTTAATGGCATTGTAAACTGATAGATAGCCCTGAAATTATTTATCTGTACTTAGCAGGCAACATTTACTTATAAACTGTATTATTAAATTGTTTATAAACCCTAGGTAATCAGCACAGTGACTGCACTTTATGTGGCATAATAATTTTAGCTTTATCTATCCCTCTCCAGGGCGGACTGTTGGTGTCTATACAGCACCTCCCCTCTGCTGTTTTTGGTGCCTTTTGAGGTTTGCCTCCATCTCTGATTAACACTGGCTGTCTTGAGTGCACATTTTGTGTTAATCCCTGTGTCTCCAGCTGGGATAAGTCATTGCAGCAGACGTAGCCATCTAGTTGTCATATTAATCACTGCAACACGTGAATGTGCCGAGATGAAAACAAACAGTTCTTTACTGTCACTGAGTGTGTGTTGTGAATGGATTCCGGCACAGAGAACAGGGGACCTACTAATATCAATATGGGACTGATTAATACTCTAAAAAAGTTCTGTGTCTGCTTAGCTTGGCAGCCCATCACTTGTGTTTTGTTTGCTTTAGTTGTCTAGTGGTAACGACAGGCAAAATTGCAGTCCCTGTTGTCTCTGAATCCACTGATCTAGTCCCTCAGCAGCTGTGTTGTCACTGATCTTTTCCATTCTGTCCTAAATTCCTGTGGAGTCAGTCTATTAACTGCCACAATAAAATGTATTCAACCATATAAACTTTATTGAGATCCCTCCATTGGTGGATCCCATTAGGCCACACACCGTTAGAGGTTGGCAGATCAGTGACAATCCCTGTGTTCACCAGGGGACCAAGCTAAAAGAACAGACATTAAGGGCAATAAATTTGCCAGAAATTCAGCAGAGCAATATACCACATGGACACATTTGCTGTGTCTCAGCCCTTTGCATCTCTGGTAACAAATAATAACACTGGGAATGTTGGTTATCCCCAAGTGCAGTCCATGCAGCTTTGCTTAAGGGAATCTGCACAGGGGGAATGGAACTGAGCTAACCCAAGGAATATGTGCTACCTGAGCTGAGCCAGCCACAGCAGAGGGAATATTGGGCAGATATAGTTAAAACCTTCTCTAGTGACAGCTCAGAGGACTGACAGGCAGCTGCTGCTTCACACAGGTGGCCCTCCAATAAAGGTGCAGCAGGCTGGCATTCCATGTATTTCGGGGCACTCTGGGAAATCACTGAAGACAGGTGGTTGCCCAGGAAGGCTGCTCTCCTGTACGGTGTGCTTTGCCAAAAGGTGTAAACCAAACCCCCACACGGATATTCTTAATACTGGACCCGAAGTGTGTGGCTCTCAGAGCTGCAGTAAAGCAGGTTATTGCTCTGACTGGCCATACCCCACGGGATGATGTGTGGCCAACACGTGCTCAGCAATGAGGATCTTCATTAACTCCTTGGCTGTACCACACACTTCTGGGGAGCTTTGCTGACTCCACTTGAACAAAAGGTAGAAGAAAGCAAGGCCTGTATGTGCTTTTTTCTGGAAGAATTGCACACACAGTTTTTTGAAAATGTATTTTCCCATAAGAGCAAATACTTTAATGAAAGTAGATGCCATGGGTGAATCAAGAGCACTATTTTGGCAACTTCAGCAGTGTTTGTCCTTCCTGTCAGGGACAGAACTGCTGCAGGTTCCCATGTAGCATAAGGGAGTGCTAAATCCTCCCCACAGTTTAAATGGTTCATTAATAGATTAATAATTAATAATGAATAGGCCCATAAGAGACTTTTGTGCAGCAAATATTAGGATTATAACTCTTGAATTCCCCATCTGAAAACCCACAGGCTTATCTGTGGTCATTATTTACTGGTTCATATCTGTTTATTTCTTCATCTACCACTGTTGTTTCTTCCCTTTTTTCCCCCTACTCTTCACTTTTAATGCAAATCCTTCCTCCCAGCTAGCAGGAGAGGCTCAGTGCCTCATTTCACTGAGGATGATGCTGCTGCTGCCAGCACTGTCCCTTGGAGATCAGAAAGTCACTGAGGTAATAGGCAGGAATATGCAGTGGAACCCACCTGTAGCTGTGCTGCTGCTGAAAGCATCTTCTGCCTGGCCTGAAGGGCTGTGGATGAGGACACGGACACAGCCATATTCTGCCTCAGCCACCTGATATCATCCCACATGCAAGACAACTGCAAAAATACATCCACTTCAATCAGTGCTTGTTCTCGGCATTAAAAAAAAAAAATAAAAAGAAGAAATGAAGCTAAAAAGCATTTTGGACTTGGAAAAGTCAGCGGATATTGTTCATTTTGAGTTTCTGTGGATGGCAAAGAGCTGCCTGGATAAACACGGCACAGATACTGACTCAGACACAGAAGGTGTTCTGTAAACATCATGCACCTGTTTCAATTGATTTTAGACTATTGTGCAAAATTGATTTACTATTCTGTGGGGTATAAAAAAGTAGTGTGAGGACAACCTGAATGATGGTGCAGCCACAATACCAAAATTAAAACTTCTGTTTTTTTCTTTAGGCTCTTTTTTTCTGAATGCTCATAAAACCTTTATGCACTCACATAGCAATCACTCATGTAGGATTGTCCACTTAAGAGTTAATTGTGCCACTGTCAGTGACCCATTCAGAATTCAATCCACATAAATGGTTTGTGAAAATTGCATTTAACATGAGTGATAAAGCACTTAATCATTTAGCTTTTTAATTACATCATATCATATATTCAGAATGATGACCTGAGGCCTACGCATGTCTAGCAACAAGTTTGGAGAAGCAATATATGAAATTAGACTCCCATTACCTTTGTGAACCACAGGAAATCCTGCATAACTGAACTACTGTGAGAGTCATCGATTTCCACAATTGGGATTTGGTCTTCATTGGTTACTAACAAATTGTCTTTGTAAAAAAGTATAACACATAAGTAGAGTCCCCTAAAGAGAGAAGGAAACACTATCAAACACCTTTCATGTCTATTCACATCCATGCCAAATTTAGTCAAAGAATCAGAGATGTTAAGTTCTGAAGAGACCATCTGGTGTCAACTTCTGTGTTATATGGATCATGCAACTTCAGCCAGGGAATTCTAAAAAATATTTGGGAAGCTTATCACTTTAGATGATGTGAGACTACATGACTCTAAAAAATTATGAAGCTATACAAGCCATTAACATTTCGTTTTAGTGAGAATTTTGTCAGACTACACAGTACATAATGGAAGCTTTATGTCCTTCAGAAATCAGAAATTCTACTAAAACTTATCATTATTGTGCTTAGTTCTGCCCTCCTTTACTTCAGAGCAAATCTGAAGTAACTCAATTGAAATCAGGTGGGTTATTATGGATTTACATTAGTGTAATTGAGTGTAATTTGGCCAACATATCTGCAAAACTGTTTATAGAGATCATTCCTTTCAATATTTACCCTTGCAATTAGTTACATACGTTAAGTAGTTGCCATAGGGAATTTAAAGACTCTGGAGAGCTCTTCTGAAAGAATCAAACTCTTATCAAAATACAAAGAAGAAAAAGCAAACTGAACACTCCTGGCAATGAAAGAAGAAATAATCCAGCATAAGTAACTTCCAATTGCTAAAACAAATTATCAAGGCTGAGGGTTGGGTCACCCTGGCCTGCAAACCCAGCTGAGGATGTCAGAGGATTCTGCACGTGTAGCTTGTTGCCAGCAGACTATTCAAACATGTTATCTGAGCTCCACACTTCATATTGTGAATGAAATAAATGTCATAGTTTCAGTTCTGAGCAGCAACAGAAGCAGTGCTTCCCAAATACCTCAGGAGCTGCACTTGTGTTTGCACAGAATACTTGACTCTGTGACCATCTGAATCCATTTCCAACAGTAACAATGAACAGATTCCATTGATTTCAGTCACGGCTGGGGTTTTATTTCCCTGTCAGCTGCACCAGCCTTCTATGTGCATGATTTTATTAGGTTCATTCTGATTGCTCTTTCATTGGTAGTTGCATCTTCACACAGATTTCTAAGGTGTTTTTCACTATTACAGAAAAACAACAATTGCTAAAACTCAGAGGGTCTGGGAGATAAAAGGAATGACAAACCGTTTCAGAGTCTTCACAAACTTGTTTGATGAATGGAAAAGGTGCTTCAGGCTTCTGGAAACTGATTGCTTGCGACCAGCATTTTGTAATTTAGAACTCTCTAAAATGGAAAAAAGAAGCAAACCAAACCCAGCTCTTAAATTTCAGTTAGTGCCTCATAAAGAACCTTTGTTTCTTGAACCACAATACTAAATTTCAGCGAGTGTCCATTGTGTTCCTTTCAAAAAGCAATGTTTAGAAATTGCTCAAATGTAACCCCTGGATTGTGTTTTCATTAACTTAGTGATACTCACCAGCAAACACTTTCCTTCCTTGCAGCAAACTTAGGCTGGATAAAACAGTTTTATTCCTAGGCAAAGTATGGCTTGAACCAGCACTGCTTAATGTTCAGAATGGATGTGAATTTTGCAAATAGTCTCAAAACCCCAAGACGAGATTTGAACCATCAGTCAACATTTTAAGGTGTTGTAATTCCTCAGTTTCTGTCCACATATAGTTTAAGCCTCTAAGAACTGGGGTCCTGGCAGTCATTAACATCAAGCATCACCAGTCTAAGGTCTAAAGAAGAGCTTTAAGGATACAATGAGATCAACCCTCATCTTTCTCTGTATCACATTAAATGCATCTGCTTTTGCTTGGGTTTTTTCTCCCCCATCACAACTTCTACTCACCTGTATTGCCTCAGAGCTCTCACAGTTACCATTGGTCCCTGATAATCTGGAATCCAAGGAAGAGGTGTTTAACTCTTTTGTTCACTCCCTGGCAAAGCTCAGACCTGCTGCATGCCTGCCAGGACCTCTGCACCAGCTCCTCAATTAGAAGAGTTTTATAAATTCAAATATTGTTCCGATGCTCTAAAATACATTGATAAATTTTTATACACTGTATTCTTTTGCACTTTGTTGAATTTGACTTAGTGTCTTTCCTTCTCTCATGCATGGCCTTGTAAGCCAAAGAAATCCCTTCCCATGGGAATTGAACCTGCCAAGCTCCGTGTAACAGCTGTGAACACCTCTGTACCTGGGGGGATGCCAACAGATGGCAGTCAGGGACATGCAGGATTGGATAATGCACTGTCAGTTGTCTTTTGCAATGTCTTTCCTGTTTAATGCTGCTGTAAGAGAAACAGCAGAAATATTTAATTAAAAAAAGGAGTTAATTCTTCAGATATTTACTGTGATATGAAAAGGAAGGCAAAAAGAAAAATGTAACGGTGAAAGTGCATCTCAGTTTTCCAGGATCTGACTGTTTATTTGGATGAATCATGGATGTCCATCCAGATGGAAGTGTGAAACATTTTGAGGGACACCCTTCTCCAGTGGGGAGAAAATATGACTCATGAAGAACCATTTGCTGAGAGCTGCTGATCATCTGCTTAGGTGTTCTCAGAGTTGCTTATTTCCCACTTACCTCCAGTGCAGACTGGGAAGTGTCTGTCTGTGTCTCCCTACTGAGTTCTGAGTTTGAACATTTAAAGAACATCTAAATTTGCTGTTGTCAAAACCCCATCTGTGGAAGTGCTCAGCATATTTTTAAATGCTGAATAAATTTGCACCACAATCCGCACATTGAAGACTCCAGAAAGCAGACACATTGTTAGCAATAATTACTGCTCTGCAGAACAGTGAGTACAAAGAGAACAAGGTTCTATTGGGGGTGAAATCATACAATTCAGATGTATGAGACTTATTAGATCATCAAATCCATTGTCCTTCCAGTGCAAACTTGTTCTCCATGGCACCTTCTCCAATGCCCTGTTCAGCTTGGTTTTAACAGACTCATCCAAATCCATGACTACTCCTTTGAAGCAACTGACCTTTGTTTTCTTTTTCTCTTAAAAATATTCATTTGCATTTCTATCCAAATCTCCTCAGATAACAGCTATTTTACTGTGAACGTTTTCAGTGTGTTGCAGTAACGTAAACTAAATGCTACATGAAAACTCCTGTCTTACTATTTCCTTCTTCCAAGCGTAAGGCCAATTTAGGAATATAAATTTCATTCTAATTATTTTCTTCTATATTCCCTCCATCTATACAGAGGGAGTGGAGGAGGAAATTGCTGAAGGCAAAGCAACATAATTCTGTGTAAAACTCCCAGAGACTGCAGCATGAAAATAAGAGGGCACGTTACAAGTGAAATATATGTTATTGGGCTATTCAGTGGTTTGGGTTTAGTCCACAGCTTTGCAGAAGCCAACAGCAAAAGAAATGATGTAAAACTAGATGGAGACTGTAAACTCTCCTACGCTGCTGTTTGCTTTTGTTTTACAGTATCGTGTGTCTAGGAGCCAGAAAACATGGAGCTGATATTAGAGGATAATTTGGATCTGCAGGAAATGGAACCTTGTCCATTACTTAATTAACTAATAAATAACATGGAGTAACATTCATAGAAAAGCACTAGTAGCAACACAGTAAGTTTATATTAATAAATGATAGAGCAATAGAGCTGTGAGCTCTTTTAATAGAAGCCTTGGAGTGAACACATAGATGAGAGAATTTCCAGTAATCAGATTTAGATCAGAAGCATTCAAACCTGGATTGAAATGGGCAATTAAATAAAAGATGTATTTATGGCATTGGCAGCCTTTCTCTTCAAAGGTAGGTTGTATAAATGTTTCTTTGCATTTTTTCTTTTTACATAAATACAACTAATACTTAAGAGCAACCTCATGGAAGAACAAGAATAAAGTTGCCCACTCATGGTGATGTCTGCCTGGGTCTCTGCTCTAAGGAATGTGTGTTATGCTGTGCCACATCTCTGAGGAGGAACACCATGTGGAATTCTGTGTCCTGTCACTAGGCAAGTGGGTGCCTCTTCTCAAGTGGGGCAGATGTGAAATAAATGGAATTACCTCAGTGCAAAATTATGTCAGATCTTAGCCCCACAAACCAGCCAGTGTGTGGAGCAGCTAACTATCTTTTGGAGTGACCCTGGGTAGGGAAGCAAAGTAGCACAAGATGAGCTAGATCCCACTGAAATCCTAGTGGAGGGCATAAAATGGGGTTCAGAGTTTTCACTTATCATGTAACCTTATGAAAATACTTGGAATGGTTGAAAACTTCCAGATGAATTCATACCCAATTTAAAGCTGCACATTTTTAGCAGTGCAGACAGCTGGCACGGGGATAATGTGCATGGAGACATCATTCCACACAGAAATTAAAGGCAGAAGTAGTGGCCAGACACCTCCATGGCTTGAGAGCGTGGTAGATTCTCTATTACCTCACCTCAAGGTGGGATGCTTTTAAAAATAAAATTCTGTGCCTCACAGAGCCTGGCAGTCATATCACTGGGTGGTGTGTTTTGAATGATAAAGGCAAGCTCTACGGCTAAAACTGTAACTTCTTAAATTCCCTACCTGAAATTCTCAGTCTATGGCTCAGTTTTCAAGTCTGCGTTTATATGTTCTCACAAATAAGTATAATCTAAACATTTTAAATGCTCTGTGGAATGAGAATCCTTCTCTTTGTTAAATATAATTAAAACTTTATGGTCTGCTTGTGAATCAAATTACAATTAGAATATTTTTATTTCACTTCTGATTTGTCTAGTAAAATACATTTCAGCTAAATTTCAGAAAGAAAATATCTGTTAGGCATTTTACTGAAGAGCTGAGTTCCTTTCTTAATGAAGCATCACACAATTACTTAATCCACTCAGAATTGTTTAGAAAGAATGATCTACAAGAAAAAAAATACTTAAAAAATATATTTGAAGTGTTGCCAGGACATACAATTGTAGTAACTCGGTTATGACAGTCTATAGCATGGTATTATGAAGACAAATGGATGACTGTTGTTTGTAATCATCAGGGTTTTCCAGAAGATTAAACATATGAAAGCAAAGCTTCCTAAGTAATTCCCTAGGAGATTTCATCATATCACAGAGCAGGTTCAAAAGCAACAGCTGATCTAATTCCAAAAGCTCTTAAACTCACTGTACATTCCAATGTATTCTTCCTGGTATTTTTGTAAGCTTGTTTTCCTCAGCCCCTGCAATGCAAAGCACAGGGCAAAAGGCAGAGCCCGAATGAACAGACTTGGGCAAAGGATCTGCCTGGAATCCGGGCAATGTCCCCTCCCAGATCCCACTGCAGCACCAGCACACAGCCTTGCCCTTCCAGCTCCTCTGAGTTCTGAGGCTTTTTCCGAAGTTATCCAAGTAATCTCAGACCTTTTAGATGGATTACCTCCAGTTTTTTCCACCTCCCTTGCACTCATCCTCCACTCTCCTTCAGCCAGCCCGAGCAGCATGAGTGGGATATCCCACAAAGGAATCACTCCATGAACAGCAGGTTTGAGATCCATCTGTCCTCACTGAGCTTTAATTCATGCAGAATCTGATTCTGCTCTCATTTCTAAACCACAGACAAATCAGTGGTTGTGGGCAGATTCAGGGATCCTCCTCAAACAACATCCAGCTGGTTACTGACAGCTCTAAAGCAAGTGGGGCAAACAGAGATCACAGCATTGACATGCAGCAAGAGTGAGATGAAGGAGTTAGTAGAGGGAAGCATGGCAAGAAGGGATAAATGCCTCGGCAGGTCCCTCTATCCCTGTCAGTTGAATGATGCTAAATTACATTAATTAACAATCTAGATCAGGCCTCTGTATTACATGAAGTGAGAGCTGTTATTTGGGCTTTTCAGGCATTCATTCAGCAGCTTATCTCAGATCCTTGATCAAGCTACTCAGAGTCCAACAAAGTCAACAAATACCAGAATCAAATTTCAGAGTCAAAATGATGCCATAATTCTTACTTTTCCTGCGAACTTTGTCTTGATTCCTTACCAAATTATTGAAATACCAGGCATTGACATCAGTCATATATTTAAAGCAAGTTTCAAAGGTTCTCCTATGATGTTGCCATCCTGATTTTTCCAAAATGTACTACTGTGTAATGCTAGCATTACAAGCAATTAAGAGCTTTTTATTTGGTTGGAGGCAAGGGTGTTGCTCAAGCTGACTCCACATGTGGTACTGCCCCATGAAGGTTCCCACAGCCTTTCAGGCATAGAAGAAAATGTTTGGAGCTAAACAGATTTTTTTGTATTGTTGTTATTTATTATTTAAGGAAAAGGAGTTAGGAAATCAATAACAGAGTTGTCTGTGCTCTGCTTTGAGACTGGGGTTAATTTCTGGAGCAGTGGAATTTTATAAGAACCAGGCACTGGTGTCAGATTCTCAAAAGGAGGGATTTTCTGCATGTTGTTTATAACTGCTTCTGTTCTGGGCTGGTGTGTCAGTAAAACAATTTATACAGAGAATATTTTCAGGTGTTCCATCACTTACTCCCTGTTGAACAGGAAGGTGGCCTGAAAGACCTGAGATAGGCACTAACTCCAGAAAGGAAAAACTGTACCATGGAAAAAAAAAGGATTCTTTAATAGCCTGAAAAAGCTACATAAGAGATAGAATAAGTCATCTGTATTTTCAATACCAAGACCACCTGCAAGTGATAATGCCTGCATGAATTTTAATCAGCAAAACATTTTCTTGCAATATCTCCTTTCCCTTTCCAAGCACCATAGATGAATAGTTTAAGTCGCTATGGTTACAATGGGTTGTGGCAGACTGTGGATCATCGTGATGGTGACATATTTGCACGTAAAGAACAAAGGCTGCATCTTTTCATTTCAGCCAGATGATTTTAGCCCTAAGTATTTCTATGATTTTAAATCAATTGATGCAGCTTGACATAACAGTCATAGTAGGTGAAGAAAAATGAAAACTTCACGGTAGTTTAACTTTTCAGTTTAAAGTAAGTCCCTTTGCAATGAAGCATTATTCCAGTTAGAAGTTTATTTTAAGAAAATAAATAGTACTTTTCAGCAACCCGTATAGAACAGGAGTTTTTATATATGCTCTAAAAAGAATGCCAAGCTGTTGCCTTGGCTCTTGAGCTATTAAAGGCACAGTCTGTTTCTCATGAATGAAGTTTGGCTGAGATTCGAACTCTCTCCTAGTTTTGATCCATTCTATTTTGAAATGTAGCAATCTTATCTTCCCACTGCATTGTGCAAGTCTTTTTCATTAGGGATTGGCATGGCATCCACTGGAGTACTTAGTGTCTTCCATTTGGAGGCAGCCAGTTCCCCTCTTTTGATCCAAACCAGTTGTTAACTCTCTACAGCATTTCTTTATAGAAAAAAAAAAACAACAAAGAGACATCCTTGAAACATTTTAGTAGAATCCTGTGTGAAAGTAACTTGTAGGGAAAAACAAATCCATAGGTGTGTAGGGTACAGAGGGAGCAAAGGTGTGCCTGTGTGTGTGCATTCTAGCTTTCAGATGTTTTCATCCAACTAATTTCAAGGGTTAAGAGCCAGATAGTGTGCTAAAGTGATTCCAGATGGGCCAATATTAATATCTTTCTTTTCCTGATGAATGAGAAGGTATGACCTAGTTAGAAAACTGCTAAAATTACAGGCGCCACAGAGGCTTCAGCTGGTGCCCTACCACATAGATATTTATCCTTACCTCTGCAATTATAGTGCTGATGAGCTGCTCGAACCTGCTGAAGGAGGCGTTCCAGGGCCTCAGTGTGTCCCCTGTGCCGAGGTTCTCTTCCACTGCAGTCTTTCCAGTCTATTGAACAAAGGAAATAAACAGAAATGAAACACAAAGGTGCAGGAGAAGGTCTAAAAATATTTTCTTGCCTCTGGTACTCCTTGGCTTTAGAGGAGTTTTATATCTCGGCAGGCAAGAGAAGCTCTTTTTAAGTCTGCTGTTGTTATTTGTACACTGAGTTTTCTTTGCCTTGTGCCAGCTGGATAATTAATCATAATGATCATTAACAAAGAGCTCCCAACCAGCTCTGAGAAGCTCCTGTAGTGACTGACTAGACAATGACTGTTTCTCTTCAGTACATGAATGGGCTCTGTTGCTGCAGCCAGAGCTGCTCCCAGCCTGTCCTGATGCTCAGCCCCTCACTAAGGTCACACTTCTGCTCCCTCTGCCTCTTCTTCAGACACTGGGAGCCTCAGTGACTCAACTCCAGTTTATAGGAAACTGCAAAGCACAGAGTGAACATCCTCCTACACCCAGAGCTTGCCCTGTAGCCAGAGGAACGTGTTCCGTGTAAAATCACTTCTGGAGATGTGCTCCCAGCAGAGACCTGAAGGAACGCTGGCAATTCCTGCCCTGGAGCCCACGGGCTGCTCAGCACTGCACTCCTGAGGCAAAGAGCTGCTCTTTCTGGCCCATGTACCTCCAACCTCCAGCAGATTTTGTTTTCACTGGTTTGCTGCTAGTGACAATCTCAGTCCTGATTTTAAAAACCAAACTCCTCGCAAACTGGAGGAAGAAACTGCATGTGTCAGAGAGGAGCTTTTTAATTCCAGACTTGGCTCTTTTCATACTTCGATTATAATGAGGAAAGAGAATTGCACCCATTTCCTGACCCAGAGAAATGGTGAATCAAGGTATTAAGAGGTCTGTCTGCACAGGAGACATGCTCCCATCTTGCTGACAGAGGCCACGTACGTTCTCACAGCCACCAACAGTTTGCTCACTCACTAAATATACAGATCTAGTTTCTAGTGCAAGTTTGGAGTCAAACATTCCTTCCAATGGGCTCACTATGCCAGGGATATAAATACCTATTTATTTACATTTAGTAGGAGCTAGGGTAAGCCCCTGAAAGGCTGGAAAGAAAAGACATTTGGTATCCTGATAGCCTGTGGGCAGTGTGACAGCTGCAGAGGGCTGTCCCCTGTGTTGTGGGCTAGTGCAGAGACCCAGGGCCAGCTGCATTTATGGCTCTGAGTGGGGATAATGCCCTTGGATCTCCCGTGGGCAGCAAAGAGGGACCAACTGGAACCCACCAATCTCAAAGTGCTTGGGTGTCATCAAATTGGGATTTCTTATGATTTCTCTGTCCCAGTGCTTTCCAACCTTTTGAACCTCCAGGTTGCTGCCTACCTTAAAAATGACATGGAAACCAGACCAGTTTCCTTCACTGTTCATCACTCACCTGCTAGTGAGTAAGCCTAGAAATGTTACTATCTGCTGTGATTTCACAGAGCAGCTGCACAAGGTTGGCCACCACCTTCCAGGCTGCTCCTGTGTGGGGGGAAGCAGGAGGACACTGGCAAATATTCACTATCATTATATACAGACACATCTCCAAGGATGTCACCAACCTTTGACGCTCTGGGATGGATGAGCATTAGGCCCTGAAGCTTTAATTTGCCTTGCACATACTTCTGGCTGCTCTTACAGACAACTTTGTAGGGTATTAATATATTCACATTTAAATTTTAGCTTAGGGCCATATTTTGTTATGCAACACTGGTGTAATGTCAGATTGTTGCCTTCTTGCCAAGCACAAATCTGCTAGTTTTCAAAACCAGTGGTAGAGGTATTCAGGTGGGTAAAGAAGTTTTGCCCCCAGTAACTGCAGTGGTAAATAACATTTTGTCTCTGTGGTGTGAATATTACTTAATGAAAGAATTTGCATTTAGGCTCTGCATTTAGGATTTGCATTTAGGTTTCAGTTGCTGTAAAGCTTATTTAATGAAAATACAACATTCTTGCCAGCTATCTATATACAGTGAGCTGAGTCTGCCTAATGCTTCTGTGTTCATCAACAAAGAAAACACACATATGTATGTGGCCATGCAGAAACATGTCTCTTTGCCATAAACTCATAAAAAATATGTGTCAAGTGACACTCCTGCTTTCCTACAGAGAAATCCCAAAACTTCCTCTTGTAACTCTGGTTGCCTTTCCCTTTCAGACAAACATGCCCCTGTGATGTCCCAGGAACCTCAGGAGTGCTCCCATGGATGGTTCCAGGGGCTGCACTGAGCTCTGAGCAGCTGCACAAGACAGCTTGGCCCTAAAGCCAGCAAGTCTAGAACTTTCTCCTGCTCTAAAGCCCAGGATCCCTGAGACACTATACATGGGGAATGAACTGAATTCTCTGCATAGCTTTTGTGTTGATCCACTGAAATCTGCAGGAAGACTTCCCTTACATCCCAGAGCTTTGGAACTGGCCCATGTTGTCAGATTTCAGAGGGTTAATAACTGGACTCTAAGAAGGGAAGACAATGCAATATGCTCAAAGCAAAATTCACATCATACAAAGCTGCAGTCCTAAATGCCACCTGTCTTGCCAGGAGTGCCCCTTCTTTGGGGGTATTTAGCTGGCTAACTTGCAGCTACTGTAAGAGAGTCTGTGTCCCAGCTGATGCAAATTTTTGGTTTGTGGAGCCAAGTCCTCTGTGGTTATACCTGGTTATAGTCAAGGTAATTGCACATCACTAAGTTATTAACTTATTCACATTGCCAAGAGGAGATTTTTGTTCCATGATTGTATCACATTTTTATTCTCAAACAGAGTATTTCTTTAGCCTAGTTCTGGTATTATTCTGGGGCAAACAAAAGCAAAATTGAAGCAGAATGGAACAATGGTACTGCAAGAGCCTTATTTATCTAACCCTCTCCATTATGACTACTGAGAGTAGGTACAGCTTGCTGTATTTTCTCACATTAGCATGCAAGGTTATTAAGTTGCTACATTAGCCTAATAAACACTAGTGTTAATGCAATAAAATGAAAAGTCTCACTTTACTGCATTAATCAATACAAGTGGAGCTGTAATACACCGAGCCAGTTTGGCAGGGAACACCAAGTCTGGAAAAGCAACTAACAATACAATGTGATTATAATAGATTAAAACTTACAAATGACAAATCATGGTTCTAATGGAGTCTGAGAAAACCTGTCAGAGGCTGGAAGGGGAAGAAAGGCTTTTGGAGATTACTGGAACATTTTAGTGCTTACAGACTAAATCCTATCAATGTGTATGTCCACACTAGAGTATTTTACATACAGGATGCTGTAAGAATGGCCCAGTGAATGGGACCTGTAATGCTACAAGGCAGAATACAAAATCACGTGAGATACATATAAGTGTTTTGCTTTTAGCAGCTCAGACTCAGGTTCTTCCTAGAAGACATGACAATTACACCATGAACTCCAGGATATTTGTCTTTTTGTGTTCTTTGAAGAGGGAGAATTTCTTACAAGGCAACATCACTAATCCAACAAGGAGGGCAGACAGACTCAAACCTACTTGAAGGAGAAGCATATTCAGGAGTAGATTTGCGTGGAGGTCCCCATCCTCTCATGTTGTATGCTGAAACATGGACATAATACCTCTGGCCCTGCAAATGGAAATAACTGGAGTCAAAATTATCACTCGATTCAAAATCTTGGCTGTAATAACTGCAAAGCAGCCCCTCATAAAGGTGTTCCTGTTGAGAAACTTAAATATCTTTAATAACTTAAAATGCACCATGACAGATTGAAACATAGCACAAAGATTTGAGAGCAGATGATCTGCTCAGGGATAATCAGAACACACCAATTCCAGCTGACAAACCACAGTCTCTTCTGCCAACACTGAACCCTGGGATCTCTGACAATCAGACTTCTGAACAGGAACTCTCCTTTTCCCTCTTGTACTTAACAGAGTTTCTCTCCCAGCACAGCAATGGGAGAAGCTTCATTTGGCTGCCACTGAAATCAGTCAGACCTTTACACTGATTTTGATGCATAAATTGAGGCCAATGGAGAGCACTTGTGGAAGTTTAACTTTTAATTTAAAGATGTTAGATACTTCGGAGAGTACAGGCAAGCACACAGTAAGCAGTGATCTTAACATGTTCCTATGGGAGTGGCTGTGCAAGTTGGCTTGATTTTAATCTAAGGACAGTTACTCTGTTGCCAGAAAATGAAGAATAAATGCATATTGCATATTGTGGCTCAGGTCCCCGGAAGACTGTGCTTCAAATCACAGATTTCTTCAGATAAAAGGCTAGAAAAAACAACAACAAAAAGCATAGTCTATTCTATTCTATTCTATTCTATTCTATTCTATTCTATTCTATTCTATTCTATTCTATATTTTGAGAACACATTCTGGGACACTGTCCAAGGGTCATATCCATACCTCCCCCTACTCTAACTCTGTAGGCCTGATTCAGTGTGCAGAGGATTCAGTGGAAAGGCTCCAGCTCAGTGGATGCTGGATTGGCCCCTGTGATGCTGTTTCTGCTGGGAATACTTGTATTTGGAACAAACTTCATTTTCACCAAATATTTTGTGTGTCAAAATTCATCCATACAAATGGTCCTGAAGAGCCTGTAGGAAAATTATTCTGCTTAAGAATCTATATGAGTATTCATCAGTTTTCTCCATTGCTGACCCGGTTCTGCTCAGTGTAAAATGGACATACAATGATAAATAACAAAAATGAAAATAATTGCCATCAACATGTGTGTTCCCTGGAAAGGAGAAGAGAAAGAGATGTTATTTTAGCTATTGGTCATCAGAGTCAGGACTAGATCTCTGAAGAGCTTTTCTTCTGCACTAAGATTACACTGGGATCCAGAAAAGAGCACCTTCCACTCCATTCTTTTTCAATCTCCCCTAAGAATGATAACTCATAGAATGGTCCCTGCTGTCTTGTCTGTTCCTTTGTGATTTCTGGATTACGGATCCCAGAGCTATTGTGCTTAATCACTGGAACATGTTGCTCCAAGAAAGGCACTGCAGTGATTCCCAACAGGCAGGGGTGCAAATTATCCATCTTTGTATCACTGGGGCCATCAAGGTCTAAATGAGTCCTCTGGCACTTACTGTTCTGAGACCCGTGATGGAGCATCTCAAAGACTGCAGATTATCCATAATTATTTCACCAGCCAAAGGAGAGAAATCTTCTGAAGAACTCCATTCCACTAGGAAACAAACAGCAGGAGAAAATCAAAGCAGATACCAGCCCAAGCAAAAAGATCAAAGTACTTGAATCACTCACAGGGTAACTTTTCTCTTAGCAGTTTCCCAGTCCATCTGGATACTAGAAGTCATGTTTTACAGTAATGTTTAGCAAAGCTTTACACAGTAATTAAATTGTATCTCCATGTATGGGAGACAAAAGGAAAATATTGTTCAAAAGCTTCTCAGGAAAGAATGCTTAAAATTAGACTGCAATACAAATTACATTCAAACACCATTTTCTCTCATTTAAACAATTTTCCTTTAAAAAAAGAGAATTACTGGAAAAGAGAAGGTAGAGGAATTGGACCTGTTAGTGCCATTTGGCAGTCTGTACACCCAAACCAACAAAAAGCACTGGTTTGCATTGGATCTGCATGGGCAGAGTTCTTTTGGCTCCACAGGTCCACAAAACTTTCAGCACCTACCTTTGGCTAATTTGGATAGAAATATCCTCCTTGGACTAGATCTGACACTTGCTAAAGCCTCTTCATTGGTTTCAGTGGGTTCTGGCTCTGCTGTCCAGGCCTGATGCTCCTGTGGTCACTGAAATTACAGAGCTCCACAAGGACCTATTAAGCTGCATCCACTTTTGGAGGGAATTAAGTGGTGCTGGGCTGACAGATCCCTCCCGTCTGCCCTGCAGCCTGAATTACAATGGGCACCTTCACCAAAGTGCTCCTGTCACTCATATTCCTGCTTCAGGGCTTATGGAATTAGTGGTCCTGCTGTCTGTACTCTTCCTCAGTACTTGCAATAATTAATATGCACATAAAATAGTATCAGATAATGAAAAACTACTGGATGATTAAAAAAAAAGAATATATGCAAGTGGGGAACTGATGGCTGCAGGTAGAGAACCAACCTTTTCCCTTAAATTATTCTTTATTAATGACAGGTGCCATGATTAGAGGTAAGGTTAATCCTGGAGTGATGCCTCTGGGATTTAGTGACTTGTACTTTCAGACTCAAACTTCCAGGAAAACCTATCAAAGCCATTGTGAAATTAATCTCTTGAATTATTCTACAGTAGAAATTGTGAGATCTCATTAGTTTCCCAGACTTACACCAAAGCAGAGGATTCAACACAAAGCTTTCCTTTTGAGATTCACAGAACAGTTCTTAGATACTCTATTTGCATATTTATTAGTATTGGAGTCAATAATTTAGAATAAATCAGAGGATCCTAATTTCAGCATGGGGAATATTCATCTTCTGGCAGTGGCATACTGGTATTTTCACGTTTAAAGAAAAGGGCTTCAGAGAATATTTTGCTCAGCATATACAACATTTTACTGCCAACACATTTTTCTGAAATAGCCGAGTATCAATAGCACAACTCATTTTTCCCTTCTCCCCTAGTAGTTCCTTTTCTATGATTGGACTTTGTGAATGCACAGCATGCTCTGCAGCATTTTTGTGTTTGCTGCACTGAAAGGAATATTGGTTTTGTGTATCGTCTTTTAACTTTTTTGCTGTGTATTTCTCTAGTTTTCCACGGGTTTTAAATACCTAATTGCTGCCTCCTTTAGTGGCAGCTATCTCTGTACATTAGTATGAAAATGTAGAGACTGATATGGCATCATAGTGTAGGGTTTTACTGACAACCTAATTATAGGAATACTTGTAACGTTGAACTTGATGGCCTGTCAGAGTTTCCATTGTAAACCGTGATTTTCAAGGTTTCTAACTCCACTTGCATTAAATCACTGCAGACACTGTACACATGCTGCAAACTTAGACAAACCAGAAGGAGAAACCCTGTTCAAACTGCTGAACATGTTGCCAAGATGTTGCAGTCACTTCCATCACCACTTTTTTTCAGAGGTTCATGTTGAGCAAGACAGTGCCACTGAAGAGAGATTGTGCCAACAAATCCTTCCTTCACTGGAGTGTCTCCCTCCCTGTGAGGGGCAGTGGGAGGGTCGTACTTCAGGCAGCACAAAACAAAAGCCAAGGGTGAAAGAAGTGGCTTTAAGCAGCTTTTGGTCTTCCCAAATTTTTAACTATTCTATGGAATGGACACTACCCAAACATCAGTAGGTAGTTCAAGAGACATATTTAAATCTGGGTAGCTTACACAAATAAATATTTCATCCCTGTTCTTGATGTGGGTCTCCTTCTCACCCTTCCACTTGTAGTTGGCACTTAGCAGAGTGCTCTGGTGTTTGGAGGTCCTGACACACTGCCTGAAGAGGAGTTAATTGTCTTTTCCAAACAGGATTGCAACCCTTCCTGTTTGCAAGCAGGTGAGCAGCAGAACATCATGATGCTGGCCCTGGGACGAGCAACAGCTTCTTCTCAGAAACAACAAGGACCACTGAGTTCAGAGAGAGGAGCTGAGTTTCCAAGGGGAGCACAGGCAGACACAGCCTTTAAGGCCATCCCAGGAACAGCCAGGAATGGGGTTTGGGGCAGTAAATCACAGCTTTCCTCTGATGCTCCAAGCCAAATTGCTGCCCCGAGTCATGTTGTTAGGGAACCCCCATGTGCAGGGCAAGTGCCCTCATCCCCTCGCTGGGTGACAGAGTGGTCTCCCAGTCCCTTGAAGGACAACTATTCCCTGCTTGTCCTGTCCGAGGAGCTGGGGGTGCCACCCCTGTGGGTGCCCCCGACCCCCTCACCCAGCCCAGCCTTCCCTGCCTGCCCAGCTGTGCTTCTCATTACACAGCCAGGACTGCCAGCATTTTGCACTTAATTTATTTTAGCTTGCCCTGTGGTGGCTGAGACCCATGGAATTGAAAACATAGGAATATGATATTAACCTGTGGATCAAGTTATGGTTATCATTATGATTGAGACCCTCCCTCCCCCTTTTAAAGGATATTTGCCTAACAAGATGGTGTATCCAAACTTACTCAAAACTTAATTTTCAAATATATTTATTTAAAAACCTTACTTTTGGAAAAAAACCCGTCCCCCAGTTTCAATAAAAATTTCCATAACTGAAAAATAAATATTTTTTCAACAGCTGTGTTGGAATAGTGCCTTCTTTTTCCCCTCGTTTCAAAGTATATCTGTTGTAAAGTAACTCATAACAAATTCTGGAATTTTTTTGCTTACTTTTGATTTTAACAAACTTTTTTCCCCCGTGATTTTTAATGATTCAAATGAGAAGATGACATGATATAGCTTTAAAGAAATGCAAATCCACTGAGGTAATTTATCACTTAAATTTGGATCTTCTGCTACACATTAACAGATTTAAGCTTTCTACCTCAATAGTAATCTAAAAATAATACATAATATTCTGCTATACTCATTCATTGGGTTATAAACATCTTAGAAGGATGTGGATACCAGTGGTCCCATTTCATAGATGGGAAAATGAAGGGAGGAGGGTTAAAGCGTCTTGTTCAGTCAGCAGGACCCAAAACAAGGGGCAAAATCCCATGACCTCTGTTACATGTATTAGGCCAGGGTTGCTCCCACTCCCTGGCTCTCTGGGATTTACAGAGAACTTTCTGGTACCCATACAAAGCTACACATCCATGGTCTTAACCATAGGATTTACCTGGATCTAAAAATGATGTCCTTTGTGCACAGCAACCCATGAGAAAGATTTAGCTAATTCTTTGTCTCTTTTGTGAAAATGCTGGGGGACAGCTCTGGCAGTAAACAGAAATTACCAACCATTTGTGTCACGCTGAAGTACTTGGGACTTTAAGAAAGAACAAAAGGCTGCCTAACCTTAGCACGTAAACGCTGAATATAAACATGCTCGAGTATAGGAACCCGAAGATGAAGAGGGTCCTTTATAAGAGCCCAGGAACAGGAGCTGGTCTTGTAGACTGTACCAACTGTGCTGTAAAGGACCTGAAAGCTGTTGGGTGAATTAAGGATGGAGCATGTTCCAGTCCTGTTCTGAACACCCCAAAGGGCTGCTTTGTTGTGAACGCTGAATGTCTTTGCTGTTGCGGCTTTCCATCTGACACTTCATGTTATGTCAGAGCAGGGGTTTTTAGTGTGTTTAATATATTGGTGACTATGTGTTTTAATGAAGGTGCCCTGTATTCCAGAGCTAGCAAATGCACGATGTGTTGCTGCGGTCGCCAAGATAAGTAGTAATTTTTAAATAAACAGCAGTATAAACAGTTACATAAAACTCATGTAAATTGCTGGCACATAATTTTAGACTGGCTTAAGTTATGTAACTTACTTGTGGCCAAGTTTTTTTTTTTTTCCTTTTTTTTTTTTCTTTTTAATACTCAATTCACTCACTTTAAAATAAAGGGAGAAATTTATTTTCACCTGTTTCTTTTCCACTCACTATCTTTCGGTTACACTGAGCACACCTTAAACAGCATAGCAGAGACATGGACAGACAGACAAAAGGCAAAGGGAAGGCACAAAACTCCTCCTGACCCTACTGTAGATTTGTTCAGGAAAGCACCTTCTCCTGAGTCAAGCAAATAGCCCAAGCCACAGCAGAATTTGTCACTTCTCTTGACGTTTGTTTTTGCTTGCACTTAAATTACTCACTGAATTGCTGAGGAGATTAATTAGAACGAGGGACATGAGCTCTGTTGCTGCCTGTTGGGGTCTACAGAACTATGTATGGAGCTGGGATTGTGGATTTTATTCTTGCATTTGCTATTGACTTGCTGTGTGACCTTGGGCAAAGCATTATGCCATTATGGCTTTTAACAGAGGCAAAAATTCTGTCTCCTTCCTCATATCCAGGGCCTGGGCTGAAGGACAAGGTGATCTTGGCTTGTGTTTCCAAGGCCTTCCAAACAAATAATTGCACTGTTCATTAACTTCCTTTGAAATGTGAAACTCAAAGAGAGCACCACCAGAAACCACTTCACACCATCTTCTTCTGCCTGCTGATCTTTACAAAATAATTTTAATAGTTTACACTATAATGTCTTAGCAGCTGAATTTAAAGATATTAAACACTGGCATTCATGTGAGTAAAATCAGGATGAAAGAACCTAAGCAAATATTTAGAAGTATAGAATGAGTGAAGAGAATTGAACACGAGTGATAAGCTACAGGAATCTGTTGGGGTAGAGCATCACCAGCTCACATGGAGGACATTGCAGTATTTGGTCAGCTCCTCCTCGGTGCCTTCAGCTGTTCTTTCCAGCCTGATTTAAGAAAGGAGCTCAGTTTTTTCAGATTTGTGTTCAGTCTCTGTTCATGCCTCTCTCATGTTTGGAAATCCTCCAAGGAATGATAGGAGAAAGACAAGTCATACCAGGGAGTATGAACAGGGATCCCAACATAATGCTTCCATTAGGGAAAAACAAATGTTTGGCACTGAGGAGTTTGTGCAAACACAGAAGTTAAAATAGAGTAGTCATGGCCTGGCACTCGGATTTCTAGGTACTGCTTAAATGAAAACCTGAGCTTCCAACTGCTCTAAATGCCAGTATTTATTATTTTGGATTTTATCTATTATTTCAGTTGTTTCTGCAAACTTATTCAAGGCTCTTTGCAGTGGGTTGGTAGAAGCATCAGTAAGGCTGAAGAGGAAGAAAATAAGATGCAAACAAACAGCTTTGTGCCCACCTGAGGTAAACAAAGCACTGCTGGGGAGCAGTGGGGAAGAGCTAAGGATGGGTTTAAGGGCCTTTCATCAGAACAACAGTGCCAGGCAGAGTACCAAGAAAAGCACTTCTAGACTATTCCTAGAGAGCACATCTTCATTTGAAACTTCCATGGCTATAAATCTTCACAATACTTGTTTCAGAGATTTTCTTTTTAATAATCAAATACTTTATTTGCAGTAAATCTTCTTCCCAACAGCTGTGGGCTCCTTTACGTTTTACGCCTGCTAATAATAACCCATGATGTTAAATAACCTTTCTTGTGGCCCTGTTTCTGGATGTTCCTTTGACCTGGGCCAGAACACTCTATTTTATGTCTTGACATTTATGAGAACCATTATGACAGCAGGCTGGGTGCCAGAGACACATCTTTGCTTGATCATGGTTTCACTAGTTCATCTTAAAGCAGATCTACATTATATAAATGATTTACAAGATACTATTTTTGTTTAATTTTAATAAAATTCTCACCAAAAGAAAAAAAAATTACTGACCTTTTTTTTCTCAAGTATTTGATTAGTGTTTTCTAAATCCTAGCAATTCTTTATCTGTTTGCAATAAGGTCAGCTATTCCAGAACAAGAAGGAACTTTTTTCCTCTCCGTTAGTGAAAATGACATTTCTTACCAAAATTTTATAAATAACTAAGAAAATGTGCCATGTGGGTGCACGTTGCTTTCCAATGTGGGCCAGTGGTTAAGAAGCTACAATGGATTATCATAACAGCCAAGATTTGTTTCTCAGCCCTGCAATGACAAACATATCCCACTCTGGCTGTGGAAAGGAAAAGTGGGAGAAAATATGTATTAGAACTCTGAGAAGGGATTGGAGAATAAATGGGGTTCTTATGCAAAAGCTTCAAATCCTAGAAAAGCTTGGCTTGCCTTCTGCAAATTTCCCCTCCCAGTGGGTATGTTTGACTCCTGTAATCTGTGCAGCCAAAGCTGGGGGGAAACTCATGGGCCTAAGGGCTACTCATTTCGGAGAGGCATGCATGGGTTAGGCCCAGCTTCTTCCCAAAACATGACATTAAAACCTATTTAATAATGAGCAGCTGGGAAAATGCAAACAAAAAAGTAATCTATCAGAATGTAGGAGGCAAACCAGAGTGTGGTGAGCAGAGGAAGGAAGTACAGACACTAATTCAAGTAATCTGGTTAATGGGATTCTGCTCCTTTTCCTCTAGTTCTCCTGTAATATAAAGAGGGACTTTGCTGCATAGATGTTAATTAATCATATTTAAAGCTTTTATTTCTTTATAAACTGATCCCTGCAGAAACTTAAAGAGCTTTCACCTTTCCCTAGCAATGCAGCCAGGTGTTGCAGGCAAAACAGTCTTGATCTGGGGATCTTTCACTTAATTTAATTTATTGCCAGTTAACACAAATGTCTAATCATTCATTCAGAGTAAGAAGAAAGAAAACATAATTAAACAAACATTTGAGTGAACACCCTTCCACCAGCTTTCCCAGTCTGAACTTAAGACAGAGAGGTCTTCTACCCCTCTCCTACTGTCAACTTCCCTTGTCTCCACATTGGGCTTACACTCAATGATGGGGTTTTCCACCACATTTAGGTGTAGCCAGGCCAGTTGTGACCAGCCCCCAGCCTCTCCTGGCCTCCTCCCACACCTGTGGCCCCTGAAACCTGCCATATCTGCCCAGCACAGGACCAGGGAGTGAGCCAAGTGGGTGCTCAGGCATGAACTCATCGTGTGCTGAGACATGAGCTAAGAGGCAGCTCATGTGCGTGTGAACCAGCTGGGTGTTCATTAGCAAATTAAATGGGTGCTCATGCAGGAGCTCATTGGGTGCTCATGCACAAGCTGATGGGGTGTTCATGCACAAACTCACTGGGCACTCGTGCATGAAAGCAAAAAACCTTGCAATTTGTGCTCAATACATGATGTAAGAGCTTGAAGCAGATCTAAAGACCTGATTCCAAATTTATGTTCATGTATCAGTTCCATGAGTCAGATCTATATGCTAGAACAGAATCAAGTTTTGGGGTCAAACTGACTAAGATTTAGACCTTTTATGCTTGTAAATGGTCCAGAGAAGTCCATGATGGACCAGAGAAGACTTAAGATGAAGCAGTGAGCAGGGAGACTTTGCCTCAAACCTTTTGAAGAGATTCTGGTTTAAGGCTTCAGTGAGGAAACTCCAAAATCCATGAATCAAAAGATCTGTTAAATCAAGAACCTCCTTCAGGCTGAAGGTCTTGAGTCCCAGTCCTGCGATGGACCGCAAGGAATTCACCTCTGCTCTGCCATACCTATGGCCTGGGAGCTGTAACACTTAAACCACATGCCACAGTTTAAAAGTACTTATTAATTTTGGTATGTCAAAGTAAATACAAAAGGGTAAGCAATGTCTGAAATTCAACAACATCATGATATGAGCCTTTCTCCTTAGACACCAAGGCAGACAAAAGCAGAGCCTGTATGTCTGGGTTTTCTCAGAGCCATTCATCCTGAGCTGCTATTCAAAATCCTTATAAAACACAAAGCAGGAGGAAAGAATGATTCAACTGAGTAACTGGTGTCTGATTAAGCACATTAGTTAATTGCACCATCATTTAGTATGTGATCCATGTTCAATGGTGACTTTAAATACCCAGCAAACTTAAAAAACAGAAGTTTTAAAATTTTATGTGAAGTCCAGCACATACTACAGACATTGACAAGAGCTAGAAATAGAAAAGTTTGTTTTAACTTTGATACATTTCTGTACTTGCTAGGCATAAAAATAGAAGTCAAATTGCACAGTCCTGTTAGCTACCAAAATGTAATGTGCAAATAAAGTGCCCAGGAGACCTAATAAAATGCCATAAATGAACTACTGTAAAAAATATCAGACCACACCTATTCAGCAGGATAAATTCAAATGTCTTACAAAGAAATGCATTCTCTTTTCTTTTTATGGAGCAAGAACTGTTTTGAGGAAAGAAAGAATGAGTTTCAAAATATACAAAGAAACTTTGAATAATAAGTGAAAAGGGCTTCAAGACCAGGTTGAGTGCAGAATGATACTCAGATCCACTATGGACTGGACCAGGGTCGAGCAGTGACACAGCATCCACTTTAGAGAGATACAGAGCTGTTAATATTAAAGCACCATGTTTTCCAAACATGAAATGTCAGCTTTTGGTAGACAAATGAAATACATAATTACAAAACACATGGTATATGCTTTTTGTAGGTGCTCACAGGGACAAGCAGAAACCCATGCAAAATGACGAGATTATTTGGTTGTGAAAGGATTACCCTCGAGACTAAAACATGCAGAATCACACAAAATTTGCAGATAGTTTTTGTAAAATTATTGAGGTTTTTCACACTGAAATTTTCAGTGAAAAGGTTCCGTTGATGTGACGAGATTTCAACTGAGAATCAAAAATGCAGGTTTATTTTGAGCTACAGAGCAGATATCAAAGAGGGTCAGGCTCCCTCATCCCTGGTCTCTGGTGTTGACCCCGAGTGCAAAGACAGCTCCTTTAGCTGAGAATTCCACTGACAATATCAAAATGCACTGTCTTCTTCTGGACTACAATCAACCCATTTCATGCAGCCACGTGACAGCAACATCCTGTGGCTACTGCTTATTTAGCCAGGACTGAACCAGTGATTTAAAGACGACTTAAATTATTCTCCTGCAAAAAAATTCTGAAATGAACCACAAATTGCCTCGGAAGGATGGAGGCAGGGAACGACCTTTTCTCAAAATTTAAGCAAGACATAACTCCTTCTTTCCTGATCTAAACCAATGTTGGGTTTATTTTAAAGAGCTACATAAATTTAAAAATCCCTCCATCCAAAAGAAATCCTAAAAGGCAGCTGGGCAGTCTTGACAAACATGATATATTCTGCTAAAATACCAAACTAAGCAAAAAGGTAACAAGGGCTAAAGTGGCCTAGACAGCTTAGCATCATTATCTGGAAAATAACTTGGCATTCAAGTCCACAGCTACATCCAAACAGAGAGAAGATTAGCTCTGTTTGCTACATCAAACATGTCTCTCTTCCTCTCTCCTCAAACATAAATAGTTCCAGGCTTTTAAATAAATTAGCTCAACTTGGGTTATACAAGCTGTTTAATTTTATTTTTTTGTCCAAAAGGGAATATAGATGTTTGTTTAAAAATTGTAAATAAAACATAAACAGAGATTTTCCATTGCATAGTGATCCTTTCCAGTAGGTAATGATCAGCACTATGTCCATTTTTCTCCCTAATTCTACCCTTTGGCATCACTGCATTATTATGACTACTTCTGATGGGAAATGGATGCAAAAAACTTATGCAACAAGAGGAGGTTTGTCTGTACTTATCCACCATAAAAGCAAAATAATAATAATAATATTTTAAATGCACAGAAAGTAAGTGCAACAAAATTGCTTACAATTATTTCTGATTTTGTTCTTTAAAAAAACCTGCTTGCTTTCTGTGGCTGTGTTGTCTGGAACATGTGAACCCTAGAAAGGCTGATGAGTGAAAGACAACAATTCTTAAAAGCCCTACAAGCACTTGCCACTCCACTCTAGTGGGACTGTTCCCAAGAGTCCAGTGGTGTCTGTCTGGATGGTGTTGCTGTGGGATTGTTCCATCGAGGTAGTCACAGCTCTGGGATAAGGACACATCCTGATGGTGTAAACACAAAGCTCCAAACTGTGGCAAGTTCTTTTGTATGCTGGCGTGGAATGCTTTGATTGTGTTTTCAGAGATGGAAACCCCCAGCAGGTTGAAGCACTTCCATGGTGGGATGTGAAGGTTGGCTCTAGGGCACGGTTAGCCAAGGGCATGGGTTTTTCTTCTCAGTATTACAGTGATGCTTCACATCCTTTCGAAAACTGGCCGGGGTGGGGCGTCTCTGGCTTTGAGTCTTTCCCTAGCATGGAGCAGATTATTACTGTTATTACTGATTTATGTCAGGCTTGTCTGCTTCCAGCCTCAAAACACTTTACTAAGTTACAATATACTTAGGAATCATTTCACATCAGCCACCACCACGCTGTAGCTTTCTCCGGGGGGAAGCTGAAGGGAGCCATTAGGATGGTGCCTGCAACATTAAACAACAATCCAGGAGAGGAAGTAAAGAATATTCTGGCTCCTTAAAGCAATGGCTGAACAGAATGCAGTCACTGAGCTGCCATCCAGCTGGGACACCAAAGTCAATACCCATTCACCGTGTGTGGTTAAAATTAAATCTCCTAATGAAGTGAGATGGTTTTAGTGGTTAGAGAGTGAGTGCAAAGTATTATTCTCCTCTATTATTATTTGTAAGTTATATAGCTAACAAGGGAAAAGATCACACACAGGAAAACAGCAGACAGTTAGATAATGCTCCAAGCCCGGCTTCTAAATGACATTTGGGCAAATACAGCTTTGGAAAAAATATATTAAAAAAAAAGATGACACAGAAAAAAATGGAATTGGCAGTTTCACACTGTTTTTAGGGAACTAAACTAAACTGAACAGAACTGATGTCAGTTTTTATCCCCTATAGTTCAGGTCCAGAGAAAAGAACATGATTAGCTTCAGTTAATGAGCAGGTATTCCCTAAACACTGCTGCAAATGCTCCTGAATTTTAATTTGCTTAGAAGAAGAAATGGTAAAGTACTGAGAGGAAAAAAAAAAACCTTGAAAGCCCTTTATTATTTTTTTGTTTTGGTTTGGTTTGTTGTTTTTTTCTTTTTTTTTTTTTGTCTCTGAAATAGCAAAATGCTTCAGTGGTTTTCTGGACAGGAGTTTTATATATCTGCCTAAAAAGATCCTCACACAATGTTATCAAGCCCTCCTTTCAGGGCTAGTAATTGCTAGCTGGTTCTAATCATTCTTGCAAACCATCATTTGAAAGGTTCATTTTATGACCCCTCAAACTAGCACAAAGAATCTCACTCCATAATGTAATAAACAATTCCACAACCAGTGCTTAATTAATTCCCGAAAGTCACCAAAAGGAGCTATTAATGATCTTTCTTTTTATCTAACCATAAATATGCAAGTCCCCTGGGATAAAGGATTTAAAAAGAACATTCTGGCAAGACTAACTGTCAACCTGATAAGGCATAAAATGATCACCAGAGAGAGTAATTCAAAATAGGGGGCAATGCTACCCGGTCTGGTTAGAAAGTTAGGTCAAGTTGGATTAAATGTCTCTGAATGTGGAGCTTACCAAAAGAAGGTCAGCACTGACATGGTGCAAACCAGACCCAAATGAATAACCAAGAGAAAAATATACAACTTTTAGAAAAGAAGTTTTAAAAATTAGCTCGATTTGAAGATTTGCTTTCCTGTGAAAGTACCAACAATCACTATAAACAGAGGGCAGACAATATTTCAAGGTCGTTTAAAATAATACGTGTTACAAAAAGCAGATTGATATTTTCAAGAGAACTTTGGTGTTTTAGGAGCCCAAGTATTGTTTTCACAATTAAATCAGGCAGTAGGAAGCCCTTAAATGAAATTTAGTTTCCTGGCAACCCAACCCATTGCTGAAAATGAGATTTAGGCTTCCAAAGGGCTTTGATGTTTTTCAAAATCACACTTCCTGCAGCACTGCACAGCTGACTAGGTGTAATACAGTAATTTGCCTTCTACTGAGGCTGTCAGGAATAGAATCACTTTGATGGCTTCAGTGATGTTGGGATGCTTGGGCTCGTTTCACAGAATGTAGGAAATTATTTTGCTGGGCACAGCCAGTGATGACCAGAATCAAGAGGAGGAAAGCAGGAGAATCTGCCTTTTCCAAGATAAGCTCATGTAGCCCTCTGGGTGCTTGATGCCAGTGGAGCCTGTGCATTGGGATGTCCCACCTTTGGAAGAGCTCCACGAGCTGTTGGACCCTCGATGTGCTGGGTCTTTCTGGATCTCTCCTGTTGAACCAGTCCCTGGGACACCCACCCATTGAACAGGCTGCCCCACCACACAGGCAGGAGGGTTCTGGCTATGGCTATGGAAATCTAAGGTTCAAGTACCTCTGAAATGAGTTTGTAACCATTAATACAAAAGAAACAAACACAACAGGAAGCCTTGAGGGAAAAATTGAGGGAAATAACTAAGAGGACTTCCAGGCTCCCCACTCCTGACTCCCCTGGGCTCAGATCCTCAGCCCCCAGACTTGTGGGAAGATTTGGGCTCCCACTTGGAAGGTGAAGGCTGTGGATTGCTGTGCTCAACACTGAAGAACTTACTGTTCCAAACATTTGAGAAAACCTGGAAGTTCCTTTAACAGGAAATTTTAAAATTTCTCATTTTTGTTCTAATCTTCAATAAAACTTTTTTTTTCTCTTTTTTTTTTTTTTTTTTTTTTACCCTTAATGTTGGAATTTCCTGTGGAACAGAAATTCTGTCTTAAAACCATTTCTATTCAACAGGACTATTCAGATGGAAGCATTTTCTTATTCATTCCACTTTGCAACTAACTGGTGCCACCCCAAACGTATCGCTCTTCCAAGAATGATGTGGCAGCCCTGGAATAGCTAATTAGCTGGGCTGTATGAAGCCTCTGCCAAAAGTTTCAGCTTCCAGAGGCATTCCTTTAAGGAATGGTGGTGTGGGTTTGGCTTTTACAAGGATACACATGGTTTCAGGAGCCCACAGGCACCAAAAGTTAGTTTGTGTTTTGTAACTGCTCATCTCAACCCAGTCATTGAGTTGATGTCCTAACCACAGTGAGTCAAGCAAGCTCCTTCAAAGCACTCATGGAGAAAGCTTTTGGTTAATTTCTTTTTCTTTTTTAAATAAAAAATTAGTCTTTGGGAAATCTTCTGAGAAAATTCCACTTCTACAGCTATTTACTGACAATATAATTAAATTTAAACATTACATGCATTGTGATGTAGATAAATACCTCTGTCACTTAGCCCTCAATTTTTCCTGCATTGTTAAGGCAAATGAAAGACATCTAAATCCAGTACCTTTATACTTGGTCACCACAGCTGAGTTGACACTCAGAGGTTCTTGGAAGGTGACAGTGAGTGATGTACTGCTTGTTACCATGAGACAGACACTGGTTGGCGCCTCGGGGGCTCCTGGGAGAGAAGAGAAAACATCAGCTCTTCAGCACAACAAATCCTATTCAAACAATGTTTCAGAGTCTTCAAAGAACCCACTGAAAATCACCCTGCAATTGCGAGCTTTGGGTTGTAGGTGTTTGTGTTCTCTGCCTTTTGAGCATTTTAATTAGTGCCCCTGCTAACAATATCCTGCAGACACCATTTGTTTCTATCATGGTTTTTGGCTCCTTTCGGTTAAAAATATCTTCCTGCATATATGTAACCCAATAAAACAGATTCATGCTAATTATGTCAATGAAAAGCCCCTATAAATCTCTTGGGGTGGATAGGAGGAGAGAGAAAGGACAAAACCACAAAGAGCTAATTAAACCTTTATGGTTCCACTAACAAAGTCAAATTTATCAAAAACCAGAAAACATTTTTACGTTATTGTGATTCAAAAATTGCAAATTCCACAAATGTTTCAGTGTAATAGTTCCAAAATACTGTTATCAATTGAAGTCTAACATTTTGGTTTAAAAAGAAGAAGAAAAAAAAAGCTTAATTCACAGAATATCAATCAGACTCAATTCAGAAATCAAGCACATAATGTCATGACTTACTGCTGGGATTGATTTAAAAAATCAGTATATTAACTTTCACTAGTGCTGTATTTCCTGTATTTAGTATCTAATAGAAGGAGCACTACATCTGTCTTGAAGAAGTAACCTTAGAATACAATAAATTTGGGAAAATTATTTGTAAGTACATTTATATAAAGATGGTTGTAAAAATGTTAATGGCAATGATTGTATTTCATCAAATGGGATACAGCTAGAGGATCTAAATGTGAAACAATTCAGTCCTTTTTACTCCTTCCCATGGACCCAAATTCCCATTCACTTTGGATACAGACTCACTTGTCTGTATTCAAACACGACTGTTTGAAGTGACTCAGTTTGTGATTGTGCTGATGAAATGGATGCCGAGATTAAGATTAGTGCTTACCAAAATTAAGATTGAATTTTCACAGTATTTTTAGGCAAAATAAAATTTCATTGTTTGATCAAATGTTTAGCACAATTCTGTTCAGAAACAGAAAAGGTTTTTTAAAAAAAATAATCAAATTACAACAGAGAAAGGGACAACATCCCTCTTTCTGCCTATTCATGTGTTGGTTTATAGTCATTTGGTTTTCAACTCTGACCATGTTAAATGAGATCCAGGAGTAAATGTGAAGAGAAATAAGCAGGGTAGAGTTGTTACATCCTGAAGAAAGAGTTTGGAGGTCTCGTCAATTTATGCAGCCCATCCTGAGGAGATCAGTGCTTGTTGCTCTCAGATATTTGGCCCTTTACTATTCCAACATCGATTCCCTTCTTGCCCTTGAAAAGGCCATTTCACCTTATACCCAATTTCCCCACCCTGGCATTGGCAGTGCTGTGAGGTCAATAGTGGGAGCACCTTTGATTAATGAAAGCAGAGGGTTCTCCGCTGCAGAGGGGAATTTTGGCACTTTCTCTCACTTACGGGCGTGCTCGTAGCCAGCCTTCATGCGCTGGTACAGCCTGCACCTCCACTCCCAGGCCTTCAGCTGCTTCTCCCTCTCCGTGGGGTCTGTGCCAAGCCCTTCGTTGCCCACCTGTGCAGACAGCTCCGTCACTCTCTGCTGGGCTTCCTGGACCAGCGTGCTCAGGTGCACCGACCTGCTCTCCGTGTCAACAACTGCCAAGGAGAGGGAGGAATAAGTCATTCCTTGGTGGTGACAAAATTCTGGTCTTACGCAAGACACGTGTAAGGTCAAGTTGGTGAACGCTCTGCTTTCCAGTAGTGATCTTGTCATCAAGTGGATTAGAGCCAATTTATACCACTTAAGGATCTGGCCACTTAAATGGGTTTAACAACATATATAAATTTAGTACATTCTTTCTGCTGGTATTTCTCATACGCTTAAAAACGTCTTAATTAGACTGAAATTGCATATGTGTTTTAAGTTGGTGGAATATGGAAACCAAACTCAAATAAAAACCTCTCCCTCTCCAACCCCTGCTTTGCTATAATATCATAAGCTTTCATTAAAAAAAAAGATTTTTACTGGTTATAAACACATACAATATATAAACCTCTACAAGCCAAGAGAGATCGAACTGGAACAGCAGGAATCTTGCACAGGCTGCACTCATCATTAACTTACACAAGCCAGATATTTCTGAAAACGTCAAATTTTACCGTATAAAGCACCAAGACTCTGACAGGTTTTTGACATCAAAACACCACAGGAGTGAATGTGTCTGCAGATATAAATGTGCTATTTCTAAAGTGGGATCGTATGGGACAAATCAGACCGGAAAGGACCTTCTCTAGTCCAACAGTCTTGTTCAATACAGGCTCAGCAAAGAGGTCAGATCAAGTTACTTAAGGCATTATACAGTCTGGGCTTGAAAATTTCCCGGGATGGATGGAGACTTTACAATGACTGTTCTGCTGCTTCAGTGCCCTCATGGTAAAAATGGTGTTTTATCCAGTCTGAACCTCTAATTTTAACTTTTCCCTCTGTTTCTCATCATTGACAGCCAAAGTTTAGCAGAGTCTAAGAATAACCCTATGGACTGAAGTGAAAAGTGCCCTGGGATCTCTAAAGCCACAGGAGGAGAGCAAAGAATTACTCGACACCTCTGACATCCAAAGGGTTGTTTTTGAAGTATGTTTGTCTCTAAGACTTTGCTTTCAGAAGCCGGCATGAAATAATTCTTCTTAAGTTGGACCATCCTTCATATGGACATCAGTACATATGGCCAGGCTTGCTGGAACCTGCTGGTATCCTCAGAACTGCCTGTTTACTGGGAGGCCAAAGGTGATGGGGTCTCCTGGATCCATGCCTACAGTGAGCGTGCAACACATCTGAGAGCCCAGCAGGACTGGGGAAGGAGACTTTATGTGCCAGAACTTCAGGTGATTGGGAATTGGCATTGGTTCAAGTTCTCACTGAGGATCTGGCTCTACCTGTTTAATCAAGACTCAGATCCACACTTGCCAGGTCTTGGAAACGTATCCAATCAGCCAGCAGGAATTTTAATCTTATTTTTATTTGGGTTCACATGAACAAGCTAAACCATGAGTATAGGATGATTTAGAGTAACTGAAAAGATAACACAGTGTACTTTGCCTCCACCCCAACTAATTTAGTATTTTAAATGCTGTGCTCTCTGACTTTGATTACTTTGTGTTTGAAAGATGTTGGGTTCCTGTTAAGATTTATACAATCTGAGCTTCATGTGGAGATGAAGATCACAGTTTTACTTTCTATTGCTTTATCTTCTGCTGTTCCTGTTCCAGGCAGAAATCCAGATGATACAGATGGAAGTTATCTGTGCTCCAGATCCTCTTTTCTACAGCATTAGGCTGGGGGCTATAATGAGATTTCAGCTGGATCACTACACCTAATATAGTGGCAGAGCAAGAGTTCTCTCCATAGGAAGTATCCTGTGTGCTCTTGGAACAGGGAATTCCTGTGTCCTGCAGCCTCCCAGCTCTGTACATCTGTCCTATACAGTTCTAATCAGATTAAGAGATGCTTGTGTGCAGTCCCCAAATTGGGTGAGTCAGGATTTTACCCTCCCATTCAGCAAAATTGCCCACCACAGAGAAATGAAAAATACTCCTGCTGGGTGTTGGGTCGTGTTCTTGCAGCCCTGAGATGATACAGAACAGATTTCATTTGAACAGGGTTGGTTAAGAACAGAAAGCAGATAGAAAGTGTCTCATATCAGTTCCAAAATAATGAAGCCACATACAAAGATGCTGTAAATTCTTGTTTTGAGGGCTGAAAATAACTTTTTGCATTTTTCTCCCAAGTAGCAGCTGCAAACCCTTCAGGTAAGAAACACAAACCAAACAATCGTTGGCTTTTCGTTGAGAATGCCTCATCCATTATTTCAATCAGAAAAACTAAAAATCAAGATAAGTGAAGTGGAAATTTGGTGGGTATATTTTGAAATGGAAATGAGGTGGTTATATATTCATATTCTCTGTGTTCATAGGCATGTTTGCATTAATTACAGGAAATGAATACTAATTTATGATTGCCCCTGCTCGCCATCAGACTGCATTTATTTACAGATGAGGTCAATGAAAAATTAGTTTAGTCTTTTTTACTGCTGTTTAGAACACTCAAGACTGTGTTTTCCTCTAGATTTGTCATGGTTAATGAATGTTGCTTCAGCAGTCAATCATGTACTCTAAATGCTGTCACACTTTTTTTTAAAGCCTCAGTCATGAACCATGACAGAAAAATAAACAAATAAATATAAAACTAAAAAACTCTTTTCACTGAGCAGCTACACTATGCAAAAATCTCCAGGGAAGGTTAAAGGAGGCCAGAATAAATGATAATATAAGTGCTGTGGATATAGAAAAGCAATAAAGGTGTACCAACACTGAGGGTCTGGCAAAAAAACTCAACATGCACATGCACACACACTCTCCAGTGAAAAAACTGGCAATGTTAGTAGCCTCAAGGTGCAATTTCCTGGAGCACTGAGATTGACATGCCAGCACTAAATGTTGTTAATTTAACTAACTTCAAATTAATGGCAGAGTCTGCAGTGGCCGAACCCCTCAAACACAGTCTCATTATAGCCTTGCTGGGAATGTCCTAAATATAGGCATTGACAGTTTAAAACAAATTCTCATACATCAGTGTATTTTTAGACCCAAGTAAGGCGTCAGAGTTTGTGTCATGGTATAGGGTTGATTAATTGGGTTGGTAAGTCACCTTCCAACCCACAAACTGTGCATAAAAGGGCTCATGAAGGAATACAAAGAAGTTTTATAACTACAATATGTAGTTATAAGCAATATTGGTATTTCAGCAAAGTGAGAAGTTCTGTTTTGTGTTTAAGTTTTCTCTGGTTCTGTAGAAATTCTCATTTAAGTGGGATTTTGGGCCACTCGAAGACCAGGAGTGAGGCATCTATGTGTAATGAAAATGATAGATTTCAAGAAAACTGGTCTCCTGAAGGCAGCATAGCCAAAATCAAAATAACCCAAAACCTAGACAACCCATCATCCTTTCACTTTTGATGAGAAACTCCACATTCCAGACCATGATCTTTGAATCACTTAGTCCCTCTTCTCATGTTTTTAAAGATTTTTTTCTCTTAGTATTGGTATTAAATCAGCTGCCCCAGTGTTAATCACATTAGAAGCTCAACCTGGTTCTGCTGTATCTGAAATACAGAACTAAAAAGATCTACTGAACACCCATTCAACAAGCAAATGTCCTCCAGCACTGTGGGACTGTGCTGGTGTCATCATCCTTATCACAAACCCAGGCAAATTCTGTGCACCTTGTCATTAATTTCCCCAAACAACAGCAAAACTGATCTCAAACAGGCAATTATTCAAGCCAGTTTGTGTTCTTTACTTACAGTGTGGGCTTTCCTTTGCCCCAACATGCAGAAGGGTCTTGGCAATGGGGATGTTGTTTGTCAGAATGGCAATATCTAAAGGAGTTAGTCCCTCACTGTTTGGTGTGTTCAGGTCCAGTTCCTCCAGTGTGTATTGATAAAGAAGAATCTGAACAGCATCCAGATCCTGCTGTTCCACGGCTTCAAACATTGCTTCGTTGCACTGGAAATTCTGTGTAGCAGTGAAAACAGAAATTCAATAAAACCTTTCAAATGTTAGTGCTTTAAAAATTAATTAAAAGATTCGTGTTTTGTGAGATAAAATATTGATCCTCCAGCTCCGGCTCAGGTTCAGCTGGAAGCATGTAATTGTTTGCAGCAGAACTGAGTCTGGTCTGCTTGAACTTGCTTCAGGTCCATGTTGAAATTCAAGTGAGATTCAAACCCATAGGAAACAAACCTATGCTTGTTAAGACGTCTGTCCTGTAATCAAATTATATAAGCAACATTATATGTTTTCAGTGTGAAATTGACTGATACACTATGATTTTGGCAGTCTTAGACTACTGAGTTTTCAAACTGGAAATTTAAAGTAAAAATCTACAAACTCAAGTGATCAAAACCCAAATCAAAAAAGCTACTCTGCAGAAAAACCTTCCCAGTTCCAGTGTGAGCGAGTTAATAGGTACTGCTCATTTTACCACTTCAGTCATTTATAGATGCTCTTATTATTGTGTTGAAATTGTAACTAGAAGAAGCTCTGAAATGCACAGTCCTTGAAAAAAAACAGGAGAAATGAGACTGAAAAACACTGCCTGCCCAGTGTGCACGTCTGAGCAGCAGAGAGCAGGAGCAGCCAAACCCAAGAACGTTCATGGCACTGACCCTCAGGCAGGGAGAACCTCTGAATCTTTTCCTTGCCAGCATCAAGGAGATAAAAGAATGGTGTAATACAGAGGCACCTATTGTTCCTTAACTGAGCTGGGGAGAAGCAGGTGCAGGAGAGGAGCATGTTATGAGAACATCCTTCTGGAGCCTACAGTAATGACATGTTATTTGCCAAGATTCTTTAAATTCTCTCCCAGTGTCCCATTGCCATAATTACCCAGCAGAGTTTTTTCCCCTCTTTGGAATGAATAAGTAGGAGCAAGAGGCCCAGCCAGGCAAGGAGGGCTCAGCATGTGGTCATGCAAAGGAACTGAGATATCCATAGACATGTTGTGCTGAAGGGCACAACTAAAGAAATGCACAGAGCAGAGAGCAAGGGATCCAGACCCATGATGTAAACCAGCCCCCTGTGCCCTAAAACCACATGGAGGGACCACAGAGAAAATTCTTATCACAGGATGTATTCTGTTTTATAGGAAATAAATACTGAATTTAAACCATCTTCTAGTATGAGTATGTATGTAGTATGAGTAAAAATTAACATTTCAGCCACATCAAAACCTCTTTTTTTTTTTTTTTTTTAATTGATGTAGTTTTATTTGGCATATCCCTGCTGGAGTTTTGCTCTCAGTGAAATAACACTTTCTGAAAGAGCACTGATCTGCTGGGATATCTTTTGTCTCCTAAAATTCCTTGGCTAATGGTTTGCAAGCAGTTCTGGAAACTAGAGTCCACAGCTATACCTTGGTATTTGAGAGTTCCAGAGGGCTTGGAGTTAAAAGTGTCTTCAGAAATTCCCAGTCCTGACAGAGATTTTCTGGTCAACTGTTTTGCATGTGAAGTATTGGTGCCACACCAAGAAATTGCATAGGTGATGGTATCTAAAAGTTTTCATATGAACCCCACCTATGCTGAATATTAGGGATCAGCAGAACAGGAAGATAGACATACACAAGATGACTTCACCCAAAATTACCAGTACAGAGAAATGAGATTCCCATGTTAGATGGAATCTAAGGATGAGATGAACAATGCAGCAATAAAGCAAATCTGGGACAGCAGTGCCAGCTTGGGAATCTCCCTTTCAGACACTGAAATACAGGACAGCTCATGCTGGAGTCATATTTTTTCTGTAGATTTCCATGCAGAATATAAGATATTAATTAACCATAAGTGCTAGTGATGGGGCTCTATCAAATTCTTGAGTTTAGATTCTTCTCTGGATTGTAAGAATCAGATTTCATTTTATTGTCAAATACTTAGACCACACTTCAGTGTTAGGTGTAAGATCAAAAGCTCAGAAAAAGGACAGGTGAATGGAGATCAGCTTGATTTATCATACTTTATCCACCCCTCTGTTCACGAAAAACCCTGTCTTTAAGGACATACACTGTCATTAGTGAGAGTAGATGTCCAGAAAATTTTAGAAAAAAAGACAGCACATATTTCTCTTATTATAAGGTAAAACTTAAAAAAAGACAGAAATTTTTACTGCAATGCAGCAATATTTCTTTTCCTTCCAGTAGCTCCACACATCTGATGTCTTGCATATATAACCCCACATAATCTTGATATCAGAGACCTTACTCTTATTCTGGTGTTTTGCCCTTGCTCTGAAGACAAAAAGTGATCTGGCTAGAGATTAAAAGAATTTTAAGTAATTTTAATTATGTTTACAAAATATATTAAGTAATGGTATGATTCTGATACTTGCAGTGTTTCAGCTCCCACTACTGATTTTGGAACTTTTTCTTTACTCTTGTTTGTGGAAATACAGGACAATTATCCTTCAGAATCATCTGCATTTTAATCCAATCAGAAAACAAGCAAAATCATATTACTCCTGTAACTGATCCCAGCTAGGAAAATCTATTTATTTAGCAGTAAGTTAATCAAGAGCCTATTACAAAGGGAATTGGTTGAAGAAACTAAATTACTACATTTGTCTGCATTTCTTTTTCCATTTTTGGAAACAGTCTGAGAGCAGAACAAAAAGGTAAAGCTGGTGAGATTACTGAGTGACAGACTGTGGTGCTCACTTAGGACAGGAAAGTAGTTATTTCTCTGTTCACATTTTCCTTTCTGTGGCACTGGGTACACACATGGTTTTCCCTTTTTTAAAACCAGAATAGTAATTCTCTTTTAATTGGCTTTACATATGTGCACAAAAGTTAAATGAGCTAACATTTGTGGAGTGCTACCCTAAGTGCTCAGTGCCATTAGTTGGCTTTAATTCCAACTTTGTGTGAAATTCAGGAAATCTTGTGCTACCTCTCAGGAGTTTCTTGCATTATATAAAACAAAAATTCCCTAGTACATAATAAAAAGAAGAGAGATGGTTAACTTTGGTATTACAGCTGAAATTAACTCCAGTTATGACTGGCAAAAGCATTTGGTCCTTTTCAAATATATACACACACTTTAATAGCAGATTTTATCTCTCTGACTGATTATTGTAGAATTATTTTAAAACCTTTGATTTATTATTTTTTTTAATTCAGTTATCAAGATTTAGACCAGCCTAGATGCCTTAAAAAATGCATTCTTGGATTTTTACTTGCCAAATGAAACACCTGAAGTATTTGTGAAACTTTGTCCCTAAGTAGGTTACTGAACAGAATCTAAGCACATGTTTAAGGTAATTTGTCATAAACACTCTTGCCAACTAACCTGTTGGCAAAACTGTTTCACCAAAAAGGAAAAAAATAAAAGCAAATGTCTATTTTTTAAATTTCATTAGAAATCTGATTGAAAAAGCTGCACTGATTTAAATGAGAAACAGAGCATGAATATTATAAGCTGCTTCATCCAGTTCAAACAATTATGAGACCAAATTGCAAATATCAGGTTTTCCAAATGAACAATTCAGACACAAGCAAGAGGCTGAAATATGTTGGCAAGTCTTGTAACTTCAAAGAGTGCAAAAACATGGGAACTGTAAAAATGGCCTTTTTAGCTGGGCGTGTGTGCCCTCCTCATGACAGAGCAGGGCACATCGAATCATGCAGGACCTATTTCTGTCAAAAAACATCCTGGAGAGGCAGCAAAATACCTGCTACATCTTCAGCCCTGCCAGTGAACTGCCCCAATTGAAAGTCTGCATCCACCCCAGCTCTCACAGTCCAGAAAAACCTTCTACACACCTGAGCAACTTTCCCCCAACTATTTGCTTTCACACAGAAAACAGAAATATATTTGAAGATGACATAGTTTACTGCAAAAAGCTGTTTGTATTCCATGTGAAAGGCTCTCCAGTGTTGTAATGTTTTTCAGACATCTGCAGCCCAGGGATAAGAAATGCAAACAGGGCTAAGGGGTAATATCTTCAGACCTGTGTGCTCAATTTTAGCCCAGCTGGTATTGTCACAAATACCAACGGAGCCTTCGGATTTCTGCCTTCAGTTACATTCACTAGATAACTTTCTTCTGCTGTGAAATGACAAAACCACTGAATTCAAAGAGAAACTGAATCACATTTACAGTGATCGGGAGAAATTTAGGTGCAGTTTTTACATTGCTTTTTCCTTGACTCAGTCCCACAGCCTCTAATCATTAGCTGGACAGCTGTGCTATGTGATTAATTTATTTAGGTGTTACTCTGATGCACAAATGTATATACTGAAAAGGACTACAGTATTGCTTTGCAGTAAGTAATAACCATGTTCCAGTAAGTGATTCAGTGCCAGAGTGTTTAGAAATGCAATCTTATGTAGCTTAATTAAAATGAAGTGCCCCTTTCAAGCTATTTGCTCTAGGTTTGACTGAAAAAGTCCACTATGTGCTACTGGAGTTGGAAAAAGCGGTAAAGTAGTTTCTGCAAAGACTTGTTTTGATAAATATGAGTTCAAGAATAAAGCTATTTTGGGACATTGCTATGTCTGCAGCAAGACAACAATTTACTGAATGGAAAGTGTTGCACAGCAAGAGAGAGTGGAAAGAAAACTCTTCACTAGCCAAAGCTGAAAGCAAACAAATTCTAACAAATGTTGTTCATTTGTCTGGAGACATGATTTTATTCATTGACTTAGCTCTGTGGCTCAGAAACTCAACAATTAGAAAGCACATCAGTCAGCAACTTGACCTGGAATATTTTCACCCTGTGCTATTAATTTCTAGGGAAAACTGGGAAAACAACAAGCAGGATGGATAGAATGGGATGCAAAGCCTCTTGAGTTCAGTGTGGGTCTGTTCACTGACTGTTGCAGACACCAGCTCAGACCCCAGACTGGCAGGACCTACAGATATCCCTGCTCACTGTAGGTCAGCAGTGACCGAAGCTGTGACACCCCCTGACAGTGAAAACAACATGAGCACAAGCTGAGTCTGGATCCCATGAAACCACCACCCACATCATAAGGTAGAACTGAGTCTCCTAACCATGAGGACTGATGGAACAGGCACTCCCAGCACCTGACAGATCTGGAGCAAGGAGGGACAGAAGTGAGATTGTAAGTGATGGGCTCTGTTAGCAGATGACTCGACCCTCATCAACGGAGCCCTGCTGCTCAGTCTTCTGGCTGGGCTCATTGGCAATTTCTCTTCTCATTAGTTAAGTATGACAGAAGATGCCATATTTGAAGGAATATGTAATTTGAAGTTTGTATTTAGAGAAACACTGGTCAGAAGATATGCTGACAGACTGGCATTCATTCAGTCTGCATGTCAGTCTGCTCTGGCATGGTCCCCAGCACTGGTTTATCCTCCTCTTTCACTCACTTAGTCACACTCAAGCTTGCAATTAAAAAAAATAAAATAAAAAAAAAGGCAGAAAAACATAGTGGCAAAAAAAAATGCATCTAAAGAATCTTTTCCCACAGTTCATACTTTGAGACCCCAGTTCAAATCAACCCTACAAACTGAAAAGCATCTGGAAATCCATGGCCTCCAAACACAGCTGTTGGCTCCCGTGCAAAGGCTGCTCTCCAGCTCTCAAGCCCTGTTTGAGTTTCAGGCTTCTCCTGTAAAATAAGAATGTAATGGCTCTGGCAGAGCTGAGAGGAAGCAGTGATGATCCCCTGCTTCCTTCTGGTCATGGTCTTTCTTCACAGGAGAGAGATAACAGTCTCCATGCATTATCAGGGGTCCTCTTGACTCCAAGAAAGGCACAGTCTTTGGGGATAACATCTGCCACTTGATTTTAAAGTAATTTTCAATTCTTCCATTGTTCATACGATATGTCTCATACATAACAAAGATTTGTGAGTGCTAAAGGAGTCTAGAGTGTGCCTTTTCCTTCTCACAAAATGTAATATTTTTGTTATCTGGCCCAGCCATACTCAGAGTTTAGTCCTGTATTGTGTTAAGCATCTGCTCTAGTGCAGCTGAGTACTGGTTCCAAGAGGCATCTCCTAGAGCATTCACAGACACTGCCATTAGTCATTGCTCTTCAGAAATGGAGAGGAACTCTCTCCTTCAAAATAACTCAGAGAAGAAGTCAAAGGATGTGTCTGTTCTTCCTACTTATGGAAAGGGGAACTTCTATTTAAGCCATCTTTGTCTTTCTCAAAATACTTTTTATTAATTTCTTGTAAGAAAAGCACTTGCATGTGTAGCTTTAATTCACATTTTATCACATTAATGCTGAGTTAAGACCTCACTCCTAAAATAAAACATCATCACTTGCATAAGGCAGCCTGTCTTCAGCCTTCAAGGACAGACTTTTATTTTCATAAATGGTGTGGCTGGGAAGAACACCCAGCACTGGTGAGGGAACAAAAGCCAGATGATGAAAACTGTACAGATTATAAGCAAACTGATTAAGGAGATTAATAGGACAGCAAATTGGCAAGCTGATAGATATCAGGCAATTACCATGGAGGTCTTACGGAGGCTGAGGCGGTCGGAGCGAGCTCTGAAATACGCCTCGTCAAAGGACGTGTGGCTGCCCTTCAGCTTCTCCGACAGGTTCCGATAGAGCCGCTTGGCAGCGTTGGGAGAGGAGGGCATGCTGTTCTTCTTGGTCTGGAGGAGGCTTAGGTTGTGCATTTGCTGTGTCATGTTCAGCTCTAGCTGTCTAGAAGGAAAACAGCAGCTGTTGGACAAGGGTTTGGGACATCATTGATCAGAAGTGTATCGCGGAAACACATGCTGCGAAACTGCTGGGGCTGAAATCACCTTCACACACACAGTTTATGAACACTCAGAAACAGGTTTTTGGGCTTTTTCAATTGCTCTTTATGGAATTAGCCCCATGGATATGTATGGGGAGGCAGAACTAAGGGTGGGAAAATAAAACAGACCATGTCAAAATTACTTGCTAATTTGTATAAGGAGGAAAACAGCCTTTTGACAGACTGAGTTCTGGTATACAGGTGTCAGAAAAAATGACACCCAAATGTAAATGTTGCTGTTTACAGTTTCATACTGAGTGGTTTCTTCCTCAGTTAGGGGACAGGCACTGTTTTTTATATATCTTGTACCAGCTTATCCTGCTCTGGTTTTGCCCTATCCACTGAGACTACAAACCGTTTCAAGAGGGACTGCTGCCTACCCTAATGAGATTTCCATACTATCTCATAATTAAACAATACTTTCTATGCTCTATGATTACAGTAATTTTTCCATATTGGGAAAAATTGAATTAATATTTAATTCTGGAAGTACTTTATGAGAGAATAATTTTGCCTTTCTGAAGGGAAACTAAGGATCAGATTTGACCCAACTGCAAACATAGGAAACTATTCCCAGGGATTTCTAAGTGAAAGGGTGATGAAAATACACCATTTCTTCACATTTCCTTATTCCCTGACAGGAGTGTGTACACATTTATAAAACAGAATGTCTCTCTAGAAGCCCTCACAGTGGTAATATCTTTTCCTGGTAATAATCTTTAGATTCCCTGTACTATGATACAAATCCTGTAACTTTTGGTTCTCGTGGTCTCAGCCTTCCTCTAAACAAATCAGACCTCAGCACCAGACTCCAATGACTATTTACACTAAAAGCACTTTTACTAAACACTCACCCTGATGTTGAGGCTGTTTTGGCACGTATTTGTCCTAAGATTAAAGACACCACCCAGGTCTCATAAACTGTCAACATCTTCCTTTCTCACTTGTACACTGTGGTAAGCAGACACCCTGGGCACAAAAGTGTCTGATTCTGAGTAATCTCACATATTCTCCACATGCCCAGGGTGTTGAAGAGAGACCACATCTCTGAATGAAGACAGCCAGAGCCAACACAATTGTCATATGTGATGGGAAGACTTTGCTAAATTAGAACAAGGGTGTGTGCAATCAGAAGGGAATTATGTGAGCTGAAACTAATGTGTAAGTGTGGATCTGATGAGAAGGGAGCTCTCTGGGACTCAGTACTGCAAGGATTTTGGACTGTCTCTGAGCTTATGGAATAAACTGATTACCCACCTTCCACTTCTCTATGTTAATATGTCAAAGAAACTCAGCAATCTACCAAATTCAACAATAATGTAATTCTCAGTTACTTAGAGTAACACTTCCAGTTTCTATCAGTATATAGTGATACAGATTATCCCACACAAATTTCTCCTCTTACCTCTGTTTTCAGAAATTCCTTCCTCCCATCATAGGAGTCAAGACACAGTCCCAAATTGCAGATAAAAATAGGCCAATAATTGCCATAGGCATGCTTGTAAAGTAAGTTTCAATTTCCCCAAATAATTTGATTCCAAGAATATAGTCATTGAATACCAAGCACCACACAGTCAGTAGTAAACTCAGGAGAGAGAGGGCAGTTTGCATTTACCAGGCAAACCTAAGCATCCTCCAGACTGTCCATGTTTCACATGGAAGCTTTGTCAGTAGATGGCCAGAGCATACCCTCAAGACTGACACAGATATAAGAAGAGAATAGAATCTTTTATAATCTCATCAAAGTTTCTATTAAGTCAAGAGCAAGTGAGTCTACACTGTAAAAAATGCAGCTATTCAACAATAAAACAGGTGTCATCTTTGCTATCCACCCAGAACTGGGGCATCACAAATGACTTGAAACATAGAAATGTTTCCTATATACTCACCACCAATATCCTGAACTAGTGTAGGGGACAAACACAGAATAATAAAGAAATATCTGGAATAACATAATGCAAACAAACTACATTTTTTTCACCAGTGTACTGAAACAGTAAGATGCATAATATTTTCTAGTCACATACAAGGTAAGAAATGAAAAAAAGAAAGGCAAGTTGCATATTCTGGAAAACTTTCTGGAAGTGTGATCTTATTAGGCTGCAAAAACAACTCCCAGGAAAGCAATGTGAATGAGATAGGGGAAAAATCATGGGTAAAAACAGTAAGAAATGAGGAAAACAAACAGCTCAATTCACATGATTCTATGATGGTAAGCATAGGGGTTTTTTTGGATGCTGGCATTTTGTTTTTACAGACAAACTATATAACGAGAGCAGTTCTAGGCTCCATTTCAAAGTTCTAATTTGGGGTTTTTTTCTACAACCAAATTCTTGCCTCACCACTCAGGTGAAGTCCTGAAATGTGCATTGTCTTGATTGAAATAACAAATCTCCCAGTTAAAATGCACTTAGCCTCAGGACAAATCATTGCCACAACTAAAATCGTTACAGCACATCAAAGACTAATAGTTTAGAAATATGAGATGTCCAGAACTGATCCATTTGATTTTTGCCTATGGAAGCCTCTGCACAAAGTTGACTCAGGTCGGGATGAAATAAGGACATCTCCTTATGGTTTGGAGGAGCCCCGTGTGATCCAACTTGCATTCCCACAGCAAGCTGAGAACTGCAACAAGCAGCACAAGGATTCTCAGTAAAAGGCAGGACTAGACAGAATAACAACAGCAGCTCCCCTTATGACTATTCGTAATTAACAGCAGTTTGCATTTCCAGGAATTAAAAACCACAGAAGTCTTAAGGCAGCTCTCTGGGGAACGAGTTACTGCACAGCCCTGGAAATACCCACCAAACCAGTCTCATCTGTGTGACTGTCACCCTGCACGTACCAAACCAGGCACTGAGGGCTCCCAACACACATTTCATGCTGCACATCCTGGAGCTCAATCCCTGTGATCGGATTTCTGCTTGTGCTTCTAAGCACTAAACTAAACATGTTATCCCCCAAATGAATACATATATACAAATGAATAGTTGCCCTTATAAAATCTTTTTTCTTTTTAATTGCCAATTACTGACCTAATATTCATGTCCTTTAAGAGAAATATTACAGAAAGAGAAAAAAACCCACCCTAAATTACAGCTCTCTCTCTCTTGTCTGTGGCACATATATGTTACACTGTATGGACAGGTGCACTAGTAGGGCACAGCAGAGCTGTAAAAGCATTAACTTCAGATCTTAGGAAAACAAAACAGATGAGAAACCACTCCACAATATATGTTTATGAAACCAGCTTATACTTGAAACTAATAATTAAGAATATATGCATTAAAGAGTTAAATTTGACTTACCAGCTTAGGCTATCCAAGGCAAAACGTGAACAAGTTGCTGGTAATTGTCCACTGTCTTCATTCAATGAATCACATTAGCTTTGCTGTCTCTGCTGGCTCAGCCTCTGGGCAGAATGAGTAAACCTCTTCCTTATACTGCATGAATGATCAGATATGGAAAAGCTTATTTCTAGTAATTACTGAAGTCCAAGGTTGCTGACAAAATCTCAGAGCAAAACAGTATTTAAAGCAAATAGTGTTTTATCACAGGTAAAATGTTTGGTGCCTTAACTCTATATGAGTTACCTGTGCAGCTATAGGGGTGACTAGCATGTGAATCTCTTGTCTCCATGTCAAAGATGCCATCACTTCTGTGTGCTTTGAGCTTCTTGTAGCCTTTAAAACTGATCAGCAGCCCAGCGTGCGAGTAGAAAAAAAGAATTACTGCCAGAGTAAACAAAACTGTGACTGTAATTAATTTGCCATGAAGTAAGAGCAAAAAGACACTAATGCAGCCATCTTCAAGCAGTTGGTTTTGTGTTAAAACAATAAAAAGGGGTAAAAAAAAAAAATCACAATGTTACACTCAGTGCAGTAATGCTTGTTGCATGTGATGTGTTGTTTCTTCTTTCTTGAAGCAAGCTACCACTACAGCTGTCTGCAATCATAGCAACAAAAGCAGCAACCATAGCCATAGCTGTGGGACATCTGCAGGATCATTGGAAAGCTCCCAGCCTGAACAGGTTACGCTTAAAAAAAGATTATTAAATGAATAAGAAAAACAAACTCTACTGACGCGTGTGTTTCAGCTGAAACAGATCCTGTAATGTCTGCATTAGCAGCTTCCAAAATAGTAGAATGGTGATATTTCAAAATGTGATTTTTTTTTTTTTTAGTGTAGGGCAAAAAATGCAAATGCAGGATCCTACAGAAACCCACAAAAATGTTACAAAGTCAAATACGGAATAGACACACGCAGACTTAGGATTCTAAATATAGTGTAGGTGATAATCAAAGATAAACAACAATCTAGAAAATCATTATCCATCTGGACAGTCCACTGAGTTAAATTCGTGTAACCAGAACACTCCTGTGTAACATCTGTCAATAGAAAAGAATTAAAAGACACTAATTCCTGTGTCTGTCATAGCCAATGACTGGTAATATCTGCAGAAAAAACATTTTTTATTGTTTTTAAGGGGATACCAGAGCTAGTATTACAGTCTGCTGAAAAAAATTTCCCTGGCTTTATTCAGATGTGATGCTTGTTTTTTGAAAAATGGTAGAAACGTCCCCAAATCTGGTAATCAGCCTGTTTCTCCCACCCCTCAGAAGTCAGTTAAGGATGCTGTGCTTCATACCAAACAGCATCCTTTTGCCCAAGCAGCTGAACCTAAAATGTGGTCCCAGGCCTGATGTTTGCATGCCATGGAACTTGAACTTAGTCTATAACTTTAAATCAATCTGGATACAGACCAAACCACTCCTTGAGAGTTTTTCTATATGCACACATGCATATAGGTGTGTGTGTGTTAAGATGCACATGTGTGTATTTCAAGGACAGAACAAGAATTTTTTACTGCAGCAGAGAACTGCAAAGTGCCATGGCAATATAATCTGGACAACGTTCCTTCTCCTACAGTGTGAAAATCACAGGCTATACATGTATAGGGTTCCCTCTTTTGTTCTGCCCCTCCTAAGGATCATTAGTCAGGAGGCAGCAGGACAGCTGACTGAGGTCACTGCTCCTTGCCAAGAGGAGGAAATTGGAAATCTTTCGAAAACCACCAAATACCTCTCTAACACTGAGATACTATCTGGAGAAAAAGCATGCTGAAAACCTGAAAGGTCTAAATCAGTTCAAATTAAATATAAGCCTTAAAAAAATCCATTTTAAGTGCTGTGCTAAATAGGGATGATTCTTTTGAGTCCAAATCCCTGACTAATTTTTTTTTTTTGGTCTGTACAGACCCCACCTATGAAACTCACATGTGAAGGAATTCTCAATTTCCAGCTGTTTTCAGGGGAAAAAAGCTAACGTGAGTTTACTGAAACTAATCTATTCTTGAACATTTTCTAGAAATTTCTCATTGTGGGTCAATACTCCTCCTTCTCTCCTTTGCTTTCTCCCTTCAGTTTGGTGGAAAGTAGCCCCTTTTACAGTTGTCATTCCAATTTTTATAAAGCTTAGTACTTTTCTATTGCTACTCAAACAATAATTATTAGACTAGCAAATACCAAGATGTTTTCTTGCCTAAACTAGTTCTATGAAAGACAATAAGGTTTTTTTTATATCAAGCAAACATATTTATGATTTTCCTAACCTACGAATATAAATTAATTATTAAGCTGTTCAAAAGCCAGAAGATGCAAACAAACACTCAGAAAGGTAAGAGAAGTAATAATAATTTTACCAAATGATAAAAACATTAAATTGATTATTAAAATGATCAATGGGTGTGTATAAGTAATTGCAAGAGGCACTTATATCTAGTTGTGGAAATGGAGAGGACTGAAAGACCTACAGAAAGCAAACACCTGGGTTTCTGATAAACACAGGGAAGCAGATCTCTTAGTTTGATCTTGTACAGAAATTTGGTTTTTTTTCTCGAGCCTTGGATGCTTCCATGAGATGACCTGGAGATGCCAACCATTTATTACGGCACTTGCTGATATTTCACACTTACTATTTTAACAGACTATTTTGCTGGCTATGCTCACACTGCTCACTTAGCCTTTTTCACTCCATGACTGGTGACTCTAAACGTTCCCTACCTGCAGGGCGCATCGTGAGCTGATCCCACCACTTGTTGCTATCACCACTATTGCTATAGCTCCCCATCCTTGTGAAGACGTTTGTTTGGTGGCACATTTCCTTTCAAGAGGCCACCCAAGTTGGCTGGCTCACCGACACCCCAAAGCGTTCACCCTGCATGTTCTCAGCCTCACCCACCACGGGTATTTTTGTTGTTGTGTTGGCCATTTGCCGCATTCAGCAGGTTCCGATCCTTGCGGACACCGGGGCATCGCCGGGGTGAGGGAGGCGAGGGATGAGGAGCTCTCAGCGCTGCTCCGTGTCCCAGGTTTTCGCATCCTCCATCAATAGGTGGCAGCGTCCGCCCAGTTCTCCAAAATCCCGGCGTGGTCCCTGGAGCAGCGGCCACGCCGGGACCGCCCTGTCCCCAGCACACGATGCCCGGCGCTCCCTGGCAGATGGCATTCCGGTGGGCAGCATGCCCTGCATCCCCGGGAACACGCCCCTGCTTTATATCACACACGCTGGGTTTGTGGAAAACATTTGGTAGACCAATAGCCTGGAAACTGGGTGGGAAGTTTGGAGAAAAGGAACTCACATGGAGCCTGACTTTTCTTCCAAATTCGGTCAATGGTAAAGCTGTCACCATCATAAGAGACAGAGGGGTGTTTTAGGCTGGTCATAACCCCCCTAAAAGAACAAATATTGCACAATTTTCAGATCTGATGTACTGGGTCAGACAATGGAGCCAGGCAGATTCGATACCTGGGAATGGGATTTCCAGCCCCCTCCCAAAGTAGCATGGTCAGGATAACTCTGTCTGGCATCTGTACACTCTCTCATTTTGAAAATCCATGACTAGAAAGGTGGTTAAAGTGACTCTGCTCCTTGAAACAAGATATTGTAACAGTATACAATTAGAAGTACTCAGTGGGAAAGGTAAAATAAGATAACACCCCCAAAAGCCTATAAAAGTGTATCTTTCTTTACCCCCACACTCATTATTCTTGCAAGCATTTATACATGTAAGGTACTGTAGTAAATTCAAACTCTGGTTTTGGCAATTCCTGCCTCTCTGGCTCCTTGTTTACCTATCATCTTTCACACATACCCCTTTGCCAATTTGTTAATTCTCTGTCCTATTCCCTGGTTTCTTGTGTTTCCTCAAGGACATTGATCTGAGTCTTACTCTTTCACTAGTTCCTTTAGCCAGTGTTCTTGATCCAAATCCATAGCAAATAACCTATTATCCAGAGAGACACAGAAGTATTCAGCATGCTTGTAAAAAAAGACAAATATTTCCCAGTTCATCAGTCAAATGATCAAACTCAAGAAATTCTGAAATTGTGAGTGAAGAAAAAAAACCCTGTGTTTGGACCAGGCTTAGAAAATTTCCCAATGAAATAATTTTCCCGAGTGTTTTGAAATATTCGAGACGCCCGTGATGTAAGTGACTACATGGAACTGAGCTTGGCAGCCCTGGCTCCTCCAGGCTCCCTGCTGTAGCCAGGGCTCCTGACCTGTGGTTCTCTCAGCACAACCTGCATTTCAGCATGCCCAGGCTCTGCTGCAGGGCTGGAGTTGGCAGATGCACCAGCACCTGGGGCTTGCAGGCTCCCTCTTCCACAGGAAGGGATGTGAAGGCCAGGGGGTCTCCAGCTTTGGGGCAACCTTATGGCAGTGGTGCCCAGGAGCTGTGGGCTGGCTGCTTGTGTCTCAGAGTATGGTATTTGTATCTCAGAACTGTTTGGTCAGAATTCTTTAAAGATGGCATGTTTTTTTGTACAGTCACGGTGGTTGTTCCCCCCCCCCCCAGTCTTTTTAATTGGAAAATTCCTGAGAATAATAACTCCTGGCTGCAGTGGAATAGAATCAGCCCGGGAGTGTCTGAGCTGCAAAACACTACTTAGTCACTGGAGTGTGAGTTAATCTTAAAATACCTGGGTATAAGGAGTCCATCACCTTCCTGTTTGAACCAAGGAATCAAAGAGCAGCTGCTGTTACCTTAGTGATCCACATACCTGTGTACCAACCTTGCCTGATGGAAATGCTGTCCTATTGCAAAATCAACACAGAGCTCACTTTTTGCTGATGGTCCCTGTAATTGTTCTCCAGATAATGAAAAAAAACCCTAAATTTGTGCACACACATCCACCTCCAGAAAGCATGTAAAAGTACAGAAGTCCACTGGACATATCTGAAGATATTCTTTCCTCAAGATCCTTATCCTCCTATAAGATAATTTGTTCATCAGAAACAAATTACCCAGCTGAACATCATAGAAATAATGAAGTCGTCAGCAACAAGAGCTCAACTATGATGTTTTGTCAGCCTCCTGTTGATTATGTTATCTAGTCAGGCACTCCAGATAGAGATAATTTATGCCATGTATTGTTTGGCCATGACTACTCCCAGCTGCACTGCATTTAATTCAAGTTACAGCAGAACATATTACAAACAGAAATTAACAGGCTTTTTATAGCTGGCAATTTCTAGATTAGGGAAGAATAAAGAAAAAGGAGAATTTATCAATGTTGAGCATGGAACAAAGCTGAACAAAGGCAGACGCAGTTTTAGAGAGGCACCTTTTTTAAGCAATAGACATTTTTAGGGTTGTGAGAGAGTCATTAAAAAACCCCAAAAGAATGTAGATAGGTGTCATTGCAATTTTTGTATGATTGCAGCAATTAGCAGTGTACTTATTAATATAAGGCCTATTTCTGAAGATTGATCTCCCTTTTCTTCAAAACTTGTTGTAGAAGAGCATCTGTTATAAAGCACCACACGAGTTCATTATTTTGCACACTGAATAAAGAATCAACTTTGATAACAGCAGAACAACTTCCTGCTGTTCTATGAACACCAAGCACTGTTTATTTCACTAAACAGGTACTCCTTAAAGAGCAGCAGTGATTTCTCTTTAACAAATTAAATTCAGGCATTTAAAAAGAAACACAAAATACTAAACTGCAGAAAACCCACCAAACTAAAAACCCAACAAACAAAAAAAATCCAAACCAAACCTAAAAACACCAGAAGGTGGTACCATTTCAGGAAAACTTTGCTACTGAGGACAAGGAGTAGGAACAGAGGGCTGTTTTCAAAGGCTAGCATTTAACTGGGGAGAGAAATTTGTCCAGATCCTGATGGAGACAGATTATTCTGGATAACAACAAGTCAAGGCAAGAGCCTATTTGTCTGCATTATCAGAGGAGGAACCACAAGGAGATCTGTCTCACTGGACCAGCTTTTGTGAACAGCCCCGTAGGTCATTTCTGTAACAGTGAAGCATCACAATTCCTGGCTGTGAGTTTTCCACAGGCTGGATTTCATACTGCAATCATTTTGCCTGATGTGGCTGCTCATTTACATTTGAGTTAAAATGAAAATAACTCTGAGGAATTCCAAACCAGCATCTCACAGGAGCAATACAAAAACCTAAACAGAATAGAAGCTATTGCTGTGAAGTAATTCCAGATTTTCCAATGCCATTCTATTTCACATCGAGTTCAAAAGCACATTTAAACATTCATTTCTTACTGAGCATTTATGATAGCTTTCAAATCACGAAGATCCAAGGTTTAGTGCTGAGGCAATGCACATGGATAACAGTTTTTGTTAAAACCTTTTTGTACTTTAGAGAGACAAGGACATATTATTGTGTATACTTTACAAGGGGTACAGGGCACAGCAGAATCAGTGGCAAAACTCAAAATATAGGATTGTTCTTTCCTCAAGTGCAACATTTCAATAAAAGTGAAATTAAAATGCAGAAAATGCAATGAAATCTTTCCTGTGTAGAACATAGGAGATCTCTAACATACTTTGCCAAAAATCATTACTTTTTTATTCCAATGGAGGCTTTTATAATATGTAGTGGTGAGAATAGCAGTTCATGAAAAGATCTTCTCATCACTTTCCTTAAGCTCTAAAACTGGTGAATCTGTTCCCTTTCAATCAGTCATGCCAGTAAGCAATAAAACACCAACATTTGGCCTCACAGGGTTGCCTCAAGTCCCATCCCCATCCCTACAGATGAGATCTGAATAGAAAGTGATCACTGCTCCCTACCAAGCACATAGTTTTTGGATGGGTACAGTTCCCATCTTCTCTTTCCATTCCTCTCTCTTCACATCCTGACTAACGCATCAACCTGAAATGCAGAGAACTTAACGCGAAATAAACTCCAACTTTTCATGGCAGGTTGCAGCAGACCCTACTCTGTTTTCCAAAAGGTCAAAGAGAATCTGATTCAGACCTTGATATTCTTGGGTTTACTTCCCTTACTCAAATTCTGACCTAGCAAAATCCTTGGCATGCAGCCTTCAAGTCACCTACTGAAAAGAACCCAATCCCTCTTCAGGAGGGGTTGTGGTAGAGGCCAAATCCTGAGGTGTGAGTGAAAGTCTATGAACTTCCATCCTGTTCAGAGGTCCACTGAGACATCTTTACTCAATCTCCTAATCCTTGCATCCTCCACACTCTGAGCTGGTTCAGTCTCATCACCTTTTGTTCTTCAAATCATAGTAAAACACTTGTTAGCCCCAGAGGACAGAGATGTTGGCTGGGAAAACCCTTTGGATCTCAGGCTCACGTAACCTAGAAGTTTCCTGTATCAAGAATGTTTTGTTTTCTACATGTTCACTTATGTTTCAGTCACATGTGGCAAATTGAAAATATTAAAAATTAACTTCAAAAAATGTAAAAAATGCAACACTCCAAAAGCATATTATAACTAACTACTACCTGTATTTTTATAAATTAAGCACTTCAAAAGTGTTTGTACATTACCATCCAGATATTACATTCATTAGAGCTGTCACAGGAGACAGATGGGGAGTACAATTTGCTGCTGTGTTAAAAGATCAAGTATTGATTTGGAAACAAGGACTCATGGTCCAGTGAAACAACACTCTGCAGCTAGAAGTGCTAATCTGACTTCATCTGAATAGTGTTAATAAATATTTGCAAACCCAGGCAGCTTAGGTGGCTTAATTAAGAAAACACTTGCTTTTCACCTTTAGGAATTAATTTCCTTCAGGGTCAGCGTTTGGTGGTCTTATAGCTATCACACAACCTTCTACTCACTTTGGAATGATTAATGATCTCTGTTCCAAAAAATTATGAGGTGCTATAAGGAAAAATTAACTGAATTCACACAATGTGAAACCTCTCACTGAGTACCTTTTCTCTGCATATTTTTTTTTTTAAAAGGAGCATGATGTATACGCATGTGTGTCAGAGATAACTTGTGTGTGAGTGCCCCCAAACCTGCATGGAATTCTCTCATATGGCAATGCACTGAGTTTCTCCTGCAGGAAACACTGAGCCCAAGTGAAGTCCTACAGGTATGAAATGCTGGCAAGAGAATTACCCTTCAAATAACAACAACAACAACAACAAATTCTCAAGGTTTTAGTTTAGCTGCTTTTCTTGATTGTAAAATCAACCTCCCCACACTCAGAAAAACAAGCCCCTGCAAATACACACATGAAGCCACAGAACTATAAATGTGCAGCTTTATCACACCAGTTTTATTTTCTGTTTTGTAACTTTTTTTCTGTATTGGTAAATAACGCACTTTAGATCATATTCTGCAGTGTTTCTCTCAATGCAGGTCTTTTGAATGATTGCACCTGAGAATATGATTTCCCTCTTTGAAGACACCATTCTGGGAGAATTCCTGCATCTGGGCCTCAGTCCCTTTCCCAAAGAGGCATTGCAACAGATTCCCAACAACATCCAGTGTTGCTCCTCAGCAGGCAATAAAGCCATGGATTTGCAATGAGATGGAAGATAGTTTATTATACACAATCCTCTTAACAGAAAGATACATGCTTCATTACTTTGGACACACCTGATCTTTCCTATTGCCTATACCTTCTAATAAAATGGTGTCGTTTAGTTTTAATTAGGGGCCCTAATTAGAAAGAATTTGAGCATTACCAACTGTCGGTATGCAGGATGAATTTGTTGTCTTGCTTCATCTTTTATAGAAATTTGCTGAATAACAGAAGGTTGATTTGGTTATTCCAGCTGCAATTGGGAAGACTCAGTGTTAAACATGACTCACAGGGCTCTTTCCTAGAATTGCTGGTGCAGATGGCTCTGTTGCCTGCTGTTCAATACAAACAAGGTGACTTTTCTTGAGACAAATATTGGACTACACACAGGGGGAAAAAATCAAGCTGGTATGAACAACTTCAACCTTGAATCACAGATAAGGAACAATCATGAAAAAGATTTTTAGCAAAGGAGTTTAATGGCAGAGTAATTCCTTTTACAACCCTCTGTCAGAAAAGTGAGATGCAGTTTTGCACTGGCTTCAGTACAGAGATGGGTGGTTTGTATTGGAATTCCTGCTGTAGGTACAAACACTGCCTTGCAAACAGATGGATTGGGAAAAGGAAGGTAGCAAGAGTGGTTTGTCTAATGGTTCCTCAGTGTACCTGTGGCAGAGCTAGAATTGGGCATAAATACTGCTCCAATATTTATACCTCACCATATAGCTTAGCAGAAATGCTGGAATTTTGTCCAGTCTTGGCTCATCTGACTTCTACCCCTCCATTCAAAAAGTTACCATGGAACTGAATTTTCACGTTACTGACATGCTACATTGGCACTTGTGTTAGGAAAGCCCAAAGATTAGATTACATAAAGTTGGAACAGAATAAAGCCAGTGGCCAGTGAATGATTCCCTCATTTTTCTTTAAATAAGGCTGTTTTAAAAACCAACTTAACACTAAGAAATGAATCTGTACTTCAGCAAAAGCCTAAGCATCAGTATTTTAGTATCATAGAAAAGTTTGATTGCTAAACTCATTATTATATCACAGTCTCACAGTTTAAGTACAACTGTGAGACTGTGATATATTGTTATATTACAGTTCTTCCTATTTTCTGAAGAACATCCAGACACTCAGAAAAGCACATTCAAACGTGTTCAGTCCTTTAAGAAGGATTTTTTCAAAGGGTGAGAAATCTAAGACTAACTACCAGCCTCCTGAAAATAGGCAAGCTAAAAGTGGAATGCTCTGATACATCAGCACACAAACTGTGCTGGGAGAATCCAAAATTGTGGGACACACAAAAAGACAAGTGAAGCAGTTTTGTTTTCTAACGCTGGAAGAAGCACCAATAAAAGCTTATTAGTACCACTCCACCATCACAGAGATTGCCTGGACTTCCCTCTATTTGTACCAGAATTTATCTTTTAAATATAAGTAGTGGAAAAAACCTGATTCATAGAATTCCAAACAGTTCTAATATGAGTTTAAAGAAATAATGCAACCATCGTTATACACTGTTAAGACCAGAAATTTTGGACAGAGTTTTCCCACAAACCTATCTGTGAACCACTCAATGTGATTTTAATATGCAGCATCTTGAATGCTTTCAGCCAGGATCATTTATACAGCCCTCATGAAAAATAAGGATTCAGAGTTTAAAGTGAAAAGAATATTCCCTAATTTTCTCTGAAGTCCCACTATTCCACATAATATGATCTTTATTCCATAATGGGGGTTCTTATTTTGTAAGCAATAATAACCACCCCTCTAAGTTACTGCCTTCTGGATGTCACCTAAAGATTTGATGGTTTATTTTCTTCCTTAGATCCTAGGTTTGGATAGGGAGAATCTCTCAATAGGTTACAGACATGAAAACCTCACTGCACTTGACAAATATTTACTTGTTTCAGCTTCTTCAATCCTAAATTCAACTACCACAAACAGAAAATCACAACACAAACAGCAGCCCTAACAAACCTTGGCAGGACTGAGCTACTGCTGTTCCATGTTGTCAATCAGTTGTCAAAATGTAGAAGCAAACTGTTTCTAAGTTCAGACAGTGTTTCCAACCGTGCACATGGTGCTCACAGTAGATGACAGTGTAAGAATTAAATGTCACTTGCATTCCAGAAATATTTTTGAGATGTGAGGTGGGAAATAAATGAGTGATCACAAGTACACAAGAAAATCCAATAGGATTGCAGTGGTAAGTTGGGCACTTGCAGTAAAAGCTGTCTATGTGCAAGATTTGGTTTTTCCAGGGCATTTGCCCAGGCAGAGTCAGTGCCATTTGATTCCCTTTGTCCATCCATCTGGACAAAGCAGCATCTCAACTGTATTTCCAAGCACACAGTGATATAAAACTAGATGTCTTCTCAGAGATAACTCATGAAGTTTTCCTTTCCTTGAAAAGCAATGTAGAAAATTAAGGCATTACTGTACTGAAAATTAATACATCTATATGTGTCTATCTGAAAAAATGCAACAGAGTGAGAATATATTAAAAAAGAAAATATGAGATACACACAATGAGGGTTTTAGACATAATTAGAGAGAAATTATATTTCCTCAAGTATAACTACCAGGTAAATAATTTCCTGTAAATAGCACTTTTGAGAAAACTGCTTGCAGATGATTTCCAAATAAAAAGAAAGGTAAAATTCACTACAGCATTTGCTTCCAATTATACAACCAACTAATTATCAAGTAGTGTCTTTCAATAAGGAATAATTAATACAACTGATTAGCTTACACAGATGGGTAAGAAAATTAGGCTTATGAGTGAAATATGAAAGTATGGGAAGTCTGAGAGTAATTACAGTGGAATTTTATTCCATTTTCTCTAGGTACTCTATATAGTACTTTGTATTAGTTCTATATAAACTCATTTTCACCTCTGTCTCTGAGGAGACAAAGTACAACACTGTTACTCATTTCAAATAACACAGAATTTTACACTTTTCTTAATCCAGGAACAAAAGGACAAGAAAGAACACCAAAAATTGTCTTTCTTTGCAATTGACAGGTCATGATTAAAAAAGGTCAAAAGATGACATTTGAATTATCTGCCCTGTTCTGAAAATAATACTATATTGAGAATGAATGATGCAAAAATATCTTCAAAAAACCTCATCAAGTGAGAAATGAAGACAATCTCAGTCATTTCTATACAGGGGGATATAAATGATACGAGCATATTGAAGAGAGGGACAAAGAGTTTTTCAATAGCTTTTAAGTTATAAAAAGACATTTTATAATAAGAAATCTGTGTTATAAGGTCACAGAAGACTCCTTTTCAAAAGTTGCATCAGATTTCCTAAAGCAGATATTTAGATAACTGTTAGGTTCTTTCACTCTCCGAAAATCAGGATGTCAGTTTTCTCACTGCTTTGATGGCCATCCTCATGACAATGATCCTGAGAAATCCAGCGCTTCAGAGAGGGATTGGGGACACACTGCTCTCATGGCAGTTCTATTTATTTATTTGTGCTTTATGTTGAAAAATCAGATGTGTGGTGCATTCCTCAAGAGCTGTCAGTGTCTTCAACTCATGCCAACTATTATTCATCACAGCTGGCTGTTACCCAGGAAGATGTTGTACTGTCAATTTGCAACAAGCTAGTTAATGCAAAACAACTTAATGACAACTCATTATATCCAGGAACTCATTGCAATAATGAAATTGCTTTCTTGTATTTGCAATTATAACAAAGCATTTTTTAAAATTACAGGAAAACATTAAAACATCTTTCACACTAACACTCTACTATAAAAGTGTGAACTTGGAGGTCTTGCAAAACAGAGGAATGATAGCTTTGATCAAGCTGTAAAGTGCTGGTTAATATCTTATTAACTCTGCTACTGCAGGAATAAACCCTTCCTGACTGATGTCTTTGTTATGTCATAAACAAACCATGGCATAGTAATTTCATAAACATGGGTACATTTCCATTCCCTCACAGCAGCAAAGAAAAACTGCTCTCTTACTCCCATCATTCTTTAAATTTAAAGAGAAAAGATATTTGTTTGATAAATATAAGAGCCACATTCATGAGAAAATATAGAAAGTGATCAGATCAGAAAGGTGTTACACATAAATGGTGTCCTCAAGCAGCCTCTGTAAATCTTCCTGAGTGTGTGACATAGCACTACTTCAAAGATGAGTCAACGGAATGTATTTTTGCACAAATTTACATAAAAAAATTTATGCACTTCCAAGCCAGTCTGCTAGAATTTTAAGCAGTGAATTTAATAGCTGAAAGACACTTTTTAAAGTTTCTAATGTAGCTGAAATAGCTTCCATTCTGGGGAACAAAATTAATAGAATGAATCCTGCTTTAATCTACGTTCTCAGGCTTTTATTAAAGCTGCTTCTTTAATATATCCTTAAACTGCCTCAGGTGTGCAATGGCAAGTCATGCACCTACAAGCAGGCCCAGCACCACCAAAATAGGGAGGTGCTTTGCACACACCGAGGCTCACTGGTTTCTAAAGCTAAATTACATTAAAGCACTTCCACAGCCATTAAACCTCATGTTTCCCCTGCAGCCCCTTCAGCAGTGACCGTAGGAAGAAACTTTTCTTTGATGACTTCCCTAGTGAATGAATCATTTTAGACTTTTCTTTATGATTACTCTTGTTTTGCCCACCCACTTACAACATCAGCTATAATAAGGCTATTTATGGTAACTACTACAAGATAAATTAAACCCACACTTTTGATATGCACACACAAACCCAGCACTCCAATTAGGAGAAACAACCCCTTTTGTGCCTCCTGAGGGCACTGAGTGATGTTGTGACTGAGCTGTGCAGTTCTGTCATTTGAATATGCTCCTCTCCAGCCTCCTGTTGGGATTCTTGTGCCACCCAGCACAAGGCATGAAACACCAACATCGTGCCACACAGCTAGTCCTGGGCATCAGGACTGACGAGCCTGTCAGAATAGTCAAAGATGCCTCCTTGGTCATGGAAAACGCTGTGATTTCCAGGCATGAAGATGACACTGGGACTCACAGTGCTGTCACCTGGTAAGAGGGAAACTCATTCCCTCCTCTCCACACCATTCTGCAGCCTGGGAGTTTTTAATTGGTCCTTGATCTGCCTTTTTCAGAGAAGAAATGGAAGATCACAAATCCAATGTACAATGGTCAAAATTTCCAGTTCTTGGATCCCTTAGTCAGAAATCCATTCCTAAGTCTGAGGAAATTATCCAAGTGTTGATGTCATTGTGTTTTGAGAAAAGCTTCAATTTTTATAAAGAGCTTTCCATTGAAAACAGTACCGTAAGAAAACCTAATTAGCTCCTATTTAGTGTGGTGTGAATGCACCATAATGACCACCCTCTGTTTTGTGCATGAAACCAACTGAAAGAAATTCAAAATATGAAATACAGAAGCTTGGAACATTCTGCAGTGTGCACAGGAGTTTGAAACAGGAAAAAAAAAGCTGCTGAAATCTTTACAGTATTAAGATATGAATAACTAAGATAAACACATACTACATGGTGAGTAACAAGCATAAAGCTTTCATCTCTCTTCGTGGGAAATCCTATGGAAGGTGAATAAACCCACAGAGACCATTGGAACTCATACCACACCATTTGAGAAGGCTTTCTTTTATCCCAGTAGCTGACAACAAAGTATATGCATTTACAACAGATTTCTTTTTCTCCTGTAAATCTGCAGCTAACTGCAACTTTAAAGCCCCTCATTTGTTTAACTACCAGGCTTAACAAGGAAAGCTGGCATTTAGAGAAAGAAAATAAATCAAAATTCAGTTAAATTTGGCACCTTCCTTGTTCATTCTTCCCCAATAGTCCTAACTTACGAGTGGTTAATCTCCCTTCTCTTCAGATCCTTCTCTAAGCTCTCTCATCAGGATTTCAAAGTTGGATGATCAAATGTGCAGAGAGGCACCTAATTTCTCACAGGCATTTCTGAAAGCTCCTGACTAGGTCTACAGTGAACAATTTTCTTTCTCTCCCCCTGCCCCCACCTTTTTTTCTGGCCTTTGATCTTTAGAAAGCACAAATGCCATTATAGTGAATAAAGTCATAGCCCTCAGAGTCAATCCCCTACTATTTACCTCTCTGCTCCCTGCCCCCTGCCCAGCTCCAGCCCAGCCCAGCCGGCTCAGTTGGGCTCAGATGCAGCAGCAGGTATCATCAGCACTGTGACAAATGAGGATGTGTGGCAGGGGAGACTGTTTAAACAAACAGTTGGATGCTTGGGAACACAGACAGAAGACCTAAGATCTTGCTCTCTTTTTTCCCCCCCCTCTTTCTTTCTCCCTCCGTCTTCAAAACAGAAGATTAAGTTTGCTGTGAACATGAGCTGATGAAAAGAATTCAAATAGTGCTTTGAATAGTGCCACTGGGAGTGTCACAGGAGAATTACAAATTGCTGCTGGAGACACCAGTCTCCCTTTACAGAAAGTTAACATAAAAGTACACATATCTTCTTTCTATAAGGTACTAACTTGTAAATTAACCTTTAATGGAGTATAAATGATGTCCTGAAAGAACTGCTTATGCAGCTATATTTATGATCTAGAAAATTGCAAATATTTACAAGATTATAGGTGTTAATGGTCTGTCAAAAATGTTTGTATATTGTACATACATTAAACCTCAGTTTAAGACCACCCTGCTATAAAGACCACCCCATTTCTTGTCCCATATAGAATTTCCCTTTGATTCCATATATTCCATTCCTTATAACAAGGTTAGGCCCCACCATACACTCACACTATTCTAGACAAGGGGCTGCTCCTCCATAGGATCCACCTATGGAGAAGATATTTCCTCTCTGTTCCCAGATTCTCTGTGCAGCTCTATCCACCAGCCAGTGCTAGATTTATCATTTCCCTTCTGTGAGGGACCCGAGGAGCTGCTCCTGCCACACTCCAGGGACTGAGCAGAGCTGGAGGGGGGTCAGGCACAGGCTCAGGAGCACGACAGTGCAACCCAGGAACGCTCCTGCCTCAGTTTCCCCCCGGGGTACGAGCCGGGCACACGTCCCAGCGCAGCATCCTCAGCATCCTCAGCATCCCCGCTGTAAGGAAGGGATTTACGGCTCCAACACGGGTCACCACCAACCAAAACAGCCAAACCCCAGCCCGCTGCCGGGTGTCTGCTCAGGGCTGGGTGTGCAGGGGCTGTCCCCACAGCAGGTGGACCAGCCCAGCCTTTCATCTCCCGGGTAGAGCATCCCCTTTCCCTGACCCGGCACTTCCCGGCCGGCCCCTATTCCCGCAGCTCTCCTCGCCCTCTCAGCTGAGCTGCTGCTTGTGCTTTTATCTCGCCACCTGGGTGCAGCTAATTAATCACACGTGGGGCTGCACACCCCGCGCCTTCACACAAAGTTCTCCCGCTCCGGCGCAGGAAAATTCAAACTTTTCATTTTCTACCTTCAGATCTGATTCACTAAGCCCGTCATTTAAAGGGTAATTTGCCTTAAAACAGTTCTTATTTTTACCAGCGCTACAGAGAAATACAAGGAAAACACGTCCTTGTCGAGTTAGCAGCAAATTCTTTATTTGTCTCTGATTCGACTTTGTTTTGTAAATAATTATTAATGTATCTTTTCTGGGCATAAGTTACAGTGACCATAATTTCAAGACAAACTAATGAATGTATTTGTTCCTCAAAGTGAGAGATCAACTTGTCCTCTGATCTATTGCAGTTTCTTTTCTGGGCAACTGAATAACTTTCTATGTCAGAAATCTGTTTCAAACTTCTGAATGGAAATTTCTTTTTCTGCAGACTTTGTCAAACAAAACACAATTGGAACTTGTCAGTTGTGATAGTGAAGTTTCAGACAGGTCAAAGTTTGGATTTTCAAAAAGGAAAAACTTTTTTTGGGGGGAACGTACATAACTCAAAATGTTACATTTTTTCAATACTTGTTTTCCAAACATCACTGTATTCACGCATCAATGCAGCTGGGGAAAAATAAATATTTTAGGAACAAATACTTGGGCCTCTGCCTAGGTTTTATTGCAACAGATTATTTTCTTTTGTAATTTATCATTTGCTGTACATTACCTTGCTCAATGACTGAAAAAAAAAGTTCTTTAGGATAAAAAAGTCAAAGGAAAACTTGAAAAGGCTCTGTCCTCCCTGACCTTGTGCACATTTTTATTGATATCAAATTGCTCATATTTTTTTGCCTTGCCATTTTCATTTTTATACCTGCTGGGTCAGATCTTCAAATGATGTAAACTGGCATCGATCTAATGGTTTCCATGAAACTATCAGAGCTGAGGATCTGGCATTAATTATTGGGGATTTTCTGTTATCCAGGGAGATAATGGAAAAGCAGTTCCTCTCCAAACTTTGAAACAGAGCAATCTGTAAGTGAACTACAGAGATACGGATCTAGTGAACTACCTCAGGAAAAATTAACTTCTGAGATTCTACGTAGAACTTCAAATTATCTAATTACTTTATGCCATAGTCTGTGTCAAGGCAATAAAAAAAGGTGAAACTTTTCACAAATTACGAAACACTTAATTTTCTTAAAAATACAGATTTTGGTTGGATAGTTCAATGAAATGAGGCCATTTGAAATTTAGTGTTGTTTTACACAGAATGAGCTGGCTTACATCAGTTTGGCTGCTGCTAAGTGGCAGAATAGGCAGCAAAGCTTATATCTAACTTTTGGTTTTCAAGCATTGTATTTGAGCTGTTTTTTTGGGTGGCATAACCAGTCACATTCCTCTCATTTTGAGTGCATAGTTTTAAGGAGTCTTCTCTCAGTCTTCTAAAATTGTTCAGTCAGAGGGGCTTTTTATGCGAGTCTCTAGAAAAAACATCGGAATTTTAGTTTTATCAGGTTATCTCCTGGTTTTGGGGATCCAAAGCCCAAGATCTCCCACAGATCAGCGATAGGTTTTGCTGCAGGAAGACATTGCACGTGTCAAACAAGTTCTGTGCTTCCAGTAGGTATTCCCCTGTTAAACAAAAGCATTAATTATAACTATGTATTTATAACTCTACTGCAGAACAAACTAAACCACCACACTGTGATGACTCTGGGACAATGAACATTGAAGTCTCTACCATCAGCTTTTGGGGACAAATACAAAACTCCAAGGTCTCTCTGGCCAGATACCTGAGACACCTCTTAATTTTCTCTGATCATCAGAGCACTGACCTACACATTTCCATGAATATAGTTGGGTTTCTTGCTGTCAATACTCATATTGGAAAAGTGTTTTCCACCAGCAGATGGTTGCATCTGGATTTATTGTATGATTTATTATGGATTTGGGGGTAATTTGTATTATGTTAATTTTCCCCGGTATTTTTACTGGGACATAGGTATCTAACTTGGGTGTCTTCCCTCTTGTTAATTATACAGAGAGTGATTTTGGACCCTGAATCCAGTAGTTGATTTCAACAGCAGTGAAATGTCTTTAAGTCATTGAGGTTTTTCCTCTGTTAAAGGAGAATAAAAATATCTTTCCTCTCTTCTATATGTTCATTTTCAGACAGTAAATTCTACAGGCCAAGAATTCTGTTAATCAGTGTTGGTTTAGTGCCTACTACAATGGGTATTTGCTCACAGTGGGGTACTACTATGCCATGAAAAAGTAGTAAATATTACTGCTGATAAAAATACAGCTCGTTGACTAAAGGTGCATGAAAAGAATTTTGTCCTGTAGGACATCAAAGTTCTTAAAAATTCATATGTCAAGTATTTCCATCTGAACTAAATTAGTTTTGTAGAACTAAGATTTCATGGCAAATAAAAATAGTATATCATCTTAATAAAAGCATCATGTGCAAAGGGAAAATAAAAGCAAGAAAGATATAATTTTATAGTACTTGCACAGTTCTTCTTACTCTGCACTGAAATTCAAAACTACCAAAGAAGCAGCCATCAACAGCCACATAATCAATCTCCTGCAAAGCTGGTGTAGTTCTCCAACTTATTTGATACAAAGGACAGTGGAAACAATAGGAAAGTTTGCAGGACTGTAGTAAATAACTCTAATGCTTTGAATTGCAGAGGGTAAGCAGCCTACCAAAAGTATTTATCAAAGTCATATTGGGGGAAAGAAACATCACCAAACAGAACAGTGCAGGCCAGATGCTTGGAGATTAAATGGGGTCAAAAATGCAACCCTAATTTTCATAACATCCTCGTAAAAATTCACAGGAAACTGCTTTCTGAACCTGTTTTGGAAGAGATTTTTTTGAAAGGTAAAGGGGAGTTGCAGATTAAAATTCTACTGAATAAGGTCAGAACTACAGAGGAAGAGAAAAATAACTTGTTCATTAAATAAAACTAAGAACATAAAAATCAGTCCAGAACAATAACTAAAAGTAGCTGACAGTTATGTCTAGGTTTGTGAGATCAGATTTACATCTTCCAATTTGCACTTGTGTTGAAGGTTCAGATCAGAGTCAGATCTTTAGATCTTTGACCTCTTCAGTGAAGGAACCAGAATTACTACATAGGAAAGAATCAACATACATGAATTTTGTGAGCTTCCCAGACTTGCCCCTAAATATCCCCTCCATGTGCAAAGACCAAGACACCAGAAGCCTCAAAAATAAGGTAAACCAAGTCCATGTTATTCAGTATTTCTTAGATATAACAAATGATGAAGCTCATCAGATATTAAAGGAAACAGATCTTTTAAGTCCTCCTGATACCCTTTAGCTGCTATTTTAAAAGCCATCTGACATTTTTTCTTACCCACCAACAGCTCCTGTGCCAGCAGCACTAGGACAATGCCCAGAGCAATGACAGGTATTTAATTTTCAGGCTTTGATATTGCAAAACAATGCAGCAAAGAGAAATTAAAACTTAACAAATTGATTGACAATTTTCTTTTAGACTCTTCCCTTTCATTTCTACTAAAGCAATTTACCTCCTGCTGACTTACAAAAGAAACAGAGGGTAATTAATTTGCCTTAGTGGATAGTGACGGAATACAGAGTGCAAACATGAGAGCCATGGCTTTGGTGTATTTTGGCTGACAGCGTAAGCTGTAATTATTATCTGACAACAATTTGCACAAAAGTGTAATTTCTAAAGCAAATAAATTTTCAGAAGAGCAGACAATGAAGCTTGAAGCAAGTAAAGCCCTGCCACATCTGAACATACTGGCCATGTTCTTCTAGTAAACAGAAAATTTAGAATGTTGATAGGCCATGTAGTATAAATAAACTGTGAATAGGAATGACTACACAATGCAATTTATTTCCAGCAGTGATTAAAATAATCTACCATACTTTTAAAGGTTGTCTTTCTCCTATGGAGATTCAGGAACAAATTTTCTCCTGTATTTCAGAGGACAAGTAATCCTGAAATAACACTGCAAGTGAAGCACAAGTTGCAACCCTCCCCTAAGTATTCCAAGGCACCGTGTGTGCAGAGCAGGGTGATGTTGGGTGTCCATACTCAGGACTGCCCCGTGCAAACCTGACCCCTGTATCCCTGTTAACAGTTCTGCACATCCTCAGCCCCAGGGCACACGTGCTGCATGGGCTGGCTGTCCATGATCTGATTGCCTGGGCTCATGGGGGATGTTGGATTAACACCTGTGCTTGTAGTTGCTCTAAGCACATGCACATAAAGATTGCAGGACCAGGAGCACTTTCTCTGCCAGCAGAGACAACTTTAGATGTTCCTTCTCTCCCTTGTCTCTAATCCCTACAATAACAGCTCAGGGCTTTGTGTTCTGCCACAGCAACTGTTTCTGATTGCAACTGGTTCAGCTGAACACAAGACACAGCCTTTGGGGTTCCTGTAAGGAGTCCAGATTGAAATACTTAACACACGTGCTGTGCAACACCTGTGCGGTCACAGCTCAGCACCTTGGAAACATCACCTCAGACCTGCTCTTTGGGGGATCACTGATGTGCACAGAAGGAACAAAACAAATCTGTGCATGTAGGGAAAAAATATATACAGAGCTTGTGGAGCAGGTGAGATGCTTCCTGAAAAACTTAACTTGCTGAATTGAAAGCACATGAGTGATAGGGCAGGTCTGTCCAAAACTCCTGTGAAGTGTCAGTCCTACGGCAGGCAGGCAACAACTGAGCAGGGCAGGTACTCAGAGGTACCTATAGGAACCATCTCACTGCAACTGCACACAGACAGTCATTGATGCTCCTGATGCACCCGTGGTACCAGAGAGCCTGGAGAAATGTTTGAACAGGTCAAAATCTTGGAAGAGAACGTTTTATCCAGAAAGGATTAGGGTTACAGTGTAATAAACAATAATTAAACGTCCATCTTTCAGATGGAATATCTGTACCAAAATTAATGCTGAACAGGGAAAGGAAATAGCATTTTTAAACAGAAAATGTGCTGTGCCATGTTAGTGATGAACCTTCCTGGGCAGAACTCTGTGTGTTGGTGTCCCCACTCCAGGTTTTACCTCCTCAGAGCACCAATATGTGCTAGTGCACTGCACCTTCTCTTCAGAGCATTAAAAGTTCAGAAATCCTGAAAAAATAGTTCAAACTCTCTTTATTTTGCTCAGATAGACTCCCAAGTAAAAATGGACTCATTGAGTATGGTTTGTCATAGTTTTATGTGCTGCCTGTAGTGTCTTATGGTTTTTGTTTGATAAATACATCCAATTTCTCAGTAATCTCATATCTGAAATTGAAAATAAAAAAAAAAATAATTTACCCTAAAATTTATCAGTTAATACCCCATTCAAGAAAATGTCATGACTGCAAAACTCATAACAAATTCTCTTTTTAAAACAGTCTCTTTAGAACATAAGACTATTTTACATGTTTGGATTTAAGAAGTAGAAAATAAAGCTCAGCACAGCCATTTAATGGGAACAATCTTAAGGCTTGTCCACACAGGAAGTTAAACTAAATTAGCTGAAAGGTGTGAATTTAAAGTGCATTAAGGTAAAGTGAACTACAGTCACTTTATTTCTGAATGAGAACATTCACACCAAGCTTTAATGCACTTTAACTAATATACTTTCAAATCATATCTTTAGTTAATTTGTCTTAACTTCCTGTGCAAACAACTCCTCTCTAGCACTTACTGAGAGCCACAATATAGATTGATGTGGTTATATTTATAAATATGCCTATTAACCTTAAGACTCTGAGTCAACAAAATTTGGGATGTTAAATAAAAATAAGAAATATGTCCTTGCATGAACTTCCTAGTGCTATGAAAGTGCAAACAGTCCTAGTGTTCCTAGTGCAAACGTATCATTAATTTAGCCCCAATTTGTATAAAAGTGTATTAACTACTCAGAGCCAGATTAAAAAAATAATACACTTGCATACAGTCACTGACTATAGTAGGAATTTATTTCTGAAACAAATGAAAAGAAACGAAGAAGAAAGTTATGCTTCATTTAAATACAGAAAATGTATTGAGATTCAGCAAGGCAGGGTAAATATAAAGGACTTATATCTGAATTCAATTTTGAAAAAGGCTCTAGAAGTCTTTCCTTTCTGAGGGGTGTCTGAAAGTCAGGGTAGGAAAGGATGCCTCAAATTATGTAGAAAAGGCAAAACAAGATTTTGCCTTGGATAACCTGTGAAATCAATACTAACTATGCTTTCCCTGCCACTGCTTGAGTTAAAAGAACCTTTTCACAAGCAGCTCTTGTAGAGGGAGAACAGGGATAAACTGATCCCCCTCCACGTTCACTTACAGAGTGACTGAGTGCTCTGACAAACCAAGGGACAAAGGTCTGGCACAGCCACCCCTGTGGGGACCTGTGCCCTACAGACCAACACACTGAGCTCAGCTACCAGGAGTCCAGTGTAGGAAAAGAAGATGCCCTTTGCAAGAGCAGCAAAATAATCTGTTTTTCCAGCTGAGCTGGAAGAGTGGCATTGTGTGTCCTGGTACAGAGACAACCCTGGATGCAGCCCCACATGTTCTCAGGGTTACACAGATGCCCCTGCTTCCCTCCTAGATCCACTCTAAGTCCCTTCTCTCTCTTCAAAAGCTGATGAATGCCTGATAAATAGATTTAGTTCAAGAGAAAAATGCAATAGTGCTGAGACCTTTTATTTCTCTTTACTGATGACAGAGAGAATGGGATAGTGGACCACGAGAAACATTCTCTTTCAAAAGAGGACTGCTAAAATAATAGAACTTGTGGTTTTAAAACATAAACTTTTTAAGAAAAAGATCTGTTGCTCAGCCTACAGCACCATTTTTTAGTTTATCCATTCACAAAAACCTTTACATGATTCAAGTAGATGTTCTGATCCACAAGGCTACAACAGAATAAGAGATAAGATATACAGCAGTCGATAAATAAATAAACATTTCCATCAGCCTTCATAAATATTTTGGAATGTTAGGTATTCCCAGGCAAGTTCTTTTAGTTAGCAGAGCTCCCTCAGATAAAAGCTTCATTAAGTGCCCTGATAATTTTCTCTTACAATTTCCCCCAGTAACACAAACTCAAAGCTCTGCACTAACACAGATGTCACAGCTCCAGCCATTTACAGTTCACACCATGTAAGAGACTGTCCCTGCTTGGGCGTCCTGGTGCTCTGTGCTGAGCATCACAAACCACACTTGGTGATGAGCAAATCTAGGGCTGTTTGACAGCTTTTTCTGGGTGCAGACTGTTGCTCAGACAACACACAGCCTTATGCTTTGAATCTCAGTTAGAGCCACAATCCTCTTTTAGTCCCTGATATTTTTTTGTTTTCACCTAACTGGGCAGCCCAGGTGGTATTTCTGAGCACTCAGGCTAAAGCAGCCTTTGGGCAGGCTTTCCACAGCTCAATATTCTGCATTTTGTGCTGCTGGAGCTTTTAAATCATGCTTCATTTTCATGATGAAAGCCAGTCACAAACTAAACTCTCCTATATAAACCAGAAAGGCCAACCATTAGCTTAAGAGTCCCAGGCAAAGGCAATCAGCGTGCGTGTGGCAAAACTGAAATGCTTGTCCCACAGCCCCTGTTTGTGTAGCTACTCCTGTCACACCTCACTTGGTTCCTTCCCTTCATTGCCAACATGTTCTCTTTGGAGCCCTTAATTCTGGTTTATGTCAGAGAATAAATCCAGGAAAGGCAGCAGCTGGTGCTTTTGCCAAGACTACAGCAAGCGTAGGATCCCTTTAGGGCTGGCCCCTTGGTGCTCTCCCTGAGCAGTGGGCATCACCAGACAGGTCAAGCATTCTAAACTTTTGGGGTCGCCTCATCTTTCTTCCAGTCTCCCCCAAATCAGACTGTTAATATACTGATTTAAAGTTTGGTTGTTTTATGCTCTCAGCCCTGTAGAACTGGGTAAGAGCCCCAAAACATGCTCTTCCCTAGAGTGGTAAGCAAGAAACAGCTCCCCTCTCTGATGCTGCTTGCTGTGTCCTTCTCTGCCTTTTCTTTGTAGCTTTATGGAGTGGGGAAGTTTGCATTTCACTTTTTAATTAGTCCTCCCTCTCTGAAGTTAATACCAGAACCCTGCTATCCTTTAAGGACTGAAAAGGGGGAGCTATGTTCACAGGAGATCCAGACCCTGCTTCGACTGGGTTTGACTCAGTGAAAGAGGGACAGTTTTCTCTTGTGCTCAGCAATATAAGGCGTAATCTAGAGAAAGCTGTGCATCAATCTTGATCACCCCAGATATCCCATCCTAGAAATACAAAACCCCCCATTTAAACAGCAACAACATTAAGAGCAAATGCACCTGAGACAGGCAGACGTGCCTAATTCACACCATCAAGCACTTTATGAGCTAAAGCTTTAACTTCAGTGATTATGCCTGAGACATGTAAATGGTTTTAAATTATAAGTCTAGCAGAAGTATTTTTCTAATAATAAGCCATTAATTCTGGCAGTTTCAGACTGTCTGAATCTAGGTGTATAAACTGTAGCTGCATCAATCAGTGCTGTGTGTCTGACTATTTCAGGCATTCCTTGTTAATGTAAAGAAAGAACAGTTTGTCCACCAAGCACAACAGCAGCTGAGATTCCCGTTGATTGATAACTAAATGTGCCGTAGTGAAAATATATTCGGAGAGAGCTGGAGAAGGAGGCACAGCAAGGACATAATGGGGGTGGAGGAAGGAGAGGTGAAATTGGCCACAACAGGAAATTCCTTCTCAGGAGTCTTCCAAAGAGCTGGCAAGATGGATTTCATTCCTGCAGGTAACGGTGCCTTTATATTTAATCTTCTACAACATCTGTAGCCATGCAAATTCTTCACTGCTCCATGTGCAAGCTCAATTACTGAAACATTGTTCTGGCTGTTCGGGACATTTCTTCTGTACATTAGTCCTGTTTCACATGCAAAATCACTGATGCCAAAAAAGCTGGTGTGTAGAGAATGGGTACATATAAAAAGATGTTTTTCTGCCAGTTGAAAAATCCTTTATTGATCACAGTTGGGAAGTTGGACATTTCTGAAGTCTAAAGTGGTTTATCAAGAGGCTTGTAGGATTTATTTCCAGAGAACCAATGATTTTGCTGATAAAAATTGTAAGAAGTTCACAGATGTCACCATATTTAATTTGAAGAATCCTACTTTAAAAGCTTTAGAGTTCTGGCTAGGAAAGGAATATTTTCTGCTGTAAATGTCAGTATCTTTATACACCATGACAAGTAAACCTCAACTCATTTTCCAGTTTGGTGAAAATTTTGGGTTTTGTGTTCTTAGCTAGTTTTTGGGTTCTCTTTCAGCTTTGACAGCCTGAAAACAAGCTAGAAGTTTCAGAGCAACAGATTTCTACCATTTGCAAACTGTGAAAAATATAGGCCATAAAACATTGACAAAATCTGGCCCAGATCCTGATTTCATAGATCAAGTAGGTGAGCATCACTACAGCAGTGAGTAACACAACACTGGAGTCTCCTACTGCATTAGTCTCTTTCCTAAAATTCTTTTCAATCTATGGTTAAAGATTTTAGAAGCATTTAAAAAAGATAATTGAAAGCACAAGCCCTTCTTTTTGAGTGGAAATTCACACAGCCATTTCAGCACAATTAATTAATCTACTTATATTCAGGCACAAGCTGAAATTTCTTGGTCAGCTGATACTTGGAAGAGCTTTAAATACAGTATCAGAGATGTGATTTGTAAATGGCTTTTTGTGGTGATATCCAGGTTCAGAGCTCAGCTTTTCAAGGGAAAAAACTAGGAAAATACCTACATTGAGTTAGTTTTCACTCTAAAAGAGAAACTGCCAGCAGGCACACTCCTCTATCGAGACAGTGTATTTACAGATGACAGTCAAGATTTCATTCTTATTCCTTTTATGACTTTGTATTTATCTCATTTTTTTTTCTTTAAAGTTCTCCAGAATTATCTTTTCTAATCAGTTGTGAAAAGCACAAAATAAAATCATGTGGCAGAGGTTTATGTTCTTGAGAAATCAGCCTCCTGGAGTGACTTCTAAACTAAGAAAATACATTTTTTGTTTTGTCTTTTTCTTGGCAATTTCAATGTAAACTCAGAAGATACCATTCCCCGTCCCATCAAGCCACATCATTCTTGGAAAAAGAACCACAACATTCATTTATACAAAAGAATGTTTTCTGGAAAGAAAAAAAAAAAAGCAGGAATGAAAATCAGATTTATTTCTTTATGAGTTTGTTGTGTGACCCACTGAAGGGGCACTACTCCATCATTCATGGCAAAGAGAATTAACTGCAAGTTATGTCCCCCTCTTCCACAAGAAGTGCTGCAAAGAGATTTCCAGGGAGCTGGGCATGACAACAGGAAGGCTCAGGCTGGCACATTTTGTAGCTGTTTATTAGGTGGCACAGCCATGGATTAGTGTCCCCTGATGATCCTGGACCCACCTATGAACACTGTTTTCCTGCTCCAGTTAAAATCAGGTCCCTCTTGAATTCCTCCAGATAACAATCCATGAAAAGATCAGATTGGAACAGTTAAAATAAAGCTCAGGTGCCTGGCTTATGGAAGCCATTTCTAATCTTTTTATTTCTAGTTACAACGATGCATTTAAGCAAGGCACAAAAGGTGGCTGTGGAACCTTTAGGTCCCACTTCTACATCACCAGCACTTTGTGAGTGGCAAATGCTTCAGTACACTCAGAATTATAGAAAATAATCTCCACCTTTCTCATAGATGGGGATGCATTTCATTTTCATAGTGGTTAGCAAATAATTTATTTTTACCACTGCTTTCTAACCAACCTGATGTCTGACCAAATATGCCAAATAAAAGCTCTCCCCACAAATTATCAATGGGGAGATCTAGGAGAAACCAGGGAAAAAAATGTATTTTATTTTTAAGCCTCCTCTGAAGATTAGTCAGATGCAAACTGGGGTGGTTTCTCTGCCACCAGTGATTGTCTTACAGAACATGAAAACAAAACCACAAAGTTGCTGACAGGCTATTTTTGTATTTCTACCCATACAAGTTTGGTCATGGCTTCTCTAAGGATGATAGCTGTCCTCATTTGAACTTGTAGGAGATCTCAATATCCCCTTTTATGGATTGTGTTTCCTTTATGTTCAGCCAGATGGAAGCTGGGTTTTTTTCTTCCAGCTTTGCAGTCTGGATTACAAACTGGGTTTGCTTGGCTTCTGCCTGTTCCTTTATTTCTGTTTCATTTTCTGGTGCATTTGCCTACCCAGGAAATTACTGCAAATTACACCGGGACATAAATTTACAGCACACCAATTACTTTGCAGTAATGCCCTGTGTTAATCTGCTCACCCTACCCCAACTCTTTAGAAAGTGGAATAAACTCTCTGGTACTTACTGAGTGTTCAAAGTGACCACACAGAGCTGCTGCATGTGCTAGCACACAGAATCTGACACCTTAGCTTCCTCTGCAGAGTTTTTCTATTAGCTATTAACTACTTTAGGTGACATTTCAAAAATACCTTCAGACAGGTATAGTATGTGTCTGCTGGTGCCTGGCTTTGCATGTTAATAATCCAGTTCTTCCTGTACAAATCTCTGAGTCCAACCTTTAAATCAAAAAATGAAGTGGCTCCCAAGAAAGACAGATTTCTAAAAGCCATTGATTTAACATACTCTTTGTTCAGAGGAACAAGCTCTTATTTTATGAAATGCCTTCTGAGCTCTCAGCACTCAGAGCTGTCTCACACGCAGGGAAGGTTGTCCTACAGATGGTGGAAGCCATTCTCAGTGGCCATAGCATGACACTATGAGTAAGAACTTTGGGAAGCTCTCCATTCCTGTTTCAGATTTAACCAAAGAACAGGAAACCATTAATGATGAATTTCACCTGCAGAATCATGTACAAACTATTCATGTTTCATTGGGGGAAGGAAATAATTTATCTGACTTATTCTACACTGCTAACCCCGAGTCCATTTTTTTATTGTCTGCAAGAATTTCCTTAGAATCAGCAGAAAGGCAAGCACAGCAGAAGGTTCCAGTAAATCTTTGGACAAAACCAAAGTGTCTTTCTCTCCAACCTTCCACACTTACAAATATAGTGCACATTTCATGTTGTAGCACTGAACTATTAAAAACTGACAAAACAAATTTAGTAAAAATTATAGAACTGTAGCATGGTTAGGGTTGTAAGGGACCTTAAAGCTTCTCTTGTTCCAACCCCATGTCATAGGTAGGAACACCTTCCACTAGACCAGGTTGCTCGGAGCTCCATCGAGTGTGGCCCTAAAAACTTCCACCTATTGCAAATCAGAACTTTACAAACGACCAACTGTTAATATTTTTTTTTAACTCTAAAGAAAATCTTAGATCTTAAGAAAATTACTCTTATCCTTGGAATATGGAAGTATGAAGAAAATGATAGAGAAGCTGTTGAGAGCAAAGACTGAATTATGACCTGGGGAGATCCCTAATGTAATAGATTTGAGATGGGGGAGGAATATCCACTAGAGAGTAATTTTTTTTTTTTTAAATAAAACCATTTAGTAATACATGGACACATGGCTTGCATTTCTGTTCTGTTTGTTACCATACTGGTATTGCATTTCAGTTTGGGGGGAATAAAGGTTAATAACTCCAGTTCAAAAGACTATTGTTGGCAAGCTTAAGGGCACAAACCAGTGATTCTGTGCCCTGTACAGCAGCCAGCATGGCACATTTCTACCATAATCAGAAGTTGGTCAGCTCTAAACCATCTAATTAAAGCAATTATTCTAGGCTTTAATTGTTTATTTTTATTACTAGGGTATCAAGAGGCCCCTGCTGAAACTGGGGCTATATACTCAACAAACACTTAGCAAGAGAGAATACTTTCCCTTTCAAGCTTTCAATATAAATAAATAAGACACAGAGGAAAGAGCAAGGTGAAGAGATGATAGTTATCTGTGGGTTTAGTTACACAGTGGTGAAGACATGATTAGCAGCTGACCTTGCTTAGTCCCATTCCCACGTCTGATCAGTTGGGTGTCTTGGCTTTTAAATGTATTTTCAATCTTTTATAACAAAACAAAAAGAGTAAAATGAAGTATGAGCGGCTATTTCAGCTACATGGCTGGGTACTGAAAGTTTCAGGACTCTGATCCCAGAGATCATGTGGTTTTTAGCAAGACAGGAAAAATTATTATCAGTTTCATAAATGTGGTTTCTATTTAAATAAGCTAATTAATTCTCTGAAACATCCTTTGAAAGTTAAATTCAAAGCTCATTGAAATCAGCTAAATATTTCCATTAATTTTAGAGGCTTTTGGATTATGTTCCCTTTCTGTCCCAACAAAACCCCTTTATAATACTAATTTGAAAGTCCAAGATAAATCTAAAAACCCTTTTAAAGAAACATAGGGGCCTAACTAACATGAATTAAACAATCCAGCCACTTGTTGGGAAATCTATCAGGTTTGAAACCTGGTCCTGTAAGGCAAACTTTGTGAGCAGGATAAAAGCCCCAATAAAGCTGGCTGGGCACTTTGAAAGAACTATGGTACGTCACGTATTTTATTGCTAACATGCATAAATCCATCAGTGTCCTGGAACAGGAGTCTTTCTAGCTCATTGGTTTAAAGCAAGGCAGCCTAATCAACACACTTATATGTATAAATAGCTGGGTTTGATGAGGTAAGACCCATGAGGAGGTGTTTGCAAGAGTAAGGTCTGAGACATACAATTTACAGAGAGTTTGCTCGGTTTACAACTAAATACACTTTGTGTCAGCAGCTGAAACATGAAGTCTAAGACATCACCTTTTTCAAAGGCAAAAAAATCCCCTGCAACAATGACCACAGTTATTCTCCAAATGCAGCTTCTGTCTGGCACTGAAGCAGTGCATTACTATCACCTTTTTGCTCTCTACAGGTACCTGCAGGGCACTTAGTTTTTAAATCATTTAAAAATTCACTATGAATCAATCTAATGAAAAGTGTGCCAGAAATTGGACAGAGTCCATAACAAAATAGCAGAGACAGAGAACGAATGAATATCTGTAAATAATGTTTAACTACAAGTTATGAAGTTTGTATAAAACCACATACATTTATCTCTCTCTTGGCCACCCCTGCCTGCAAAGGCACCCTGTACTCTGTGACTGGGCAGCCAGGTGGACTAGAGGGTAACAGGCTGGAATATTTCACTTTTCCCATTACCATCCTCCCAGAGCATCTTTCCTCTCTCTATTCCAACTCTTTGTCTCTTGAATGATGAATCTAAATCTAATGCTAACTGGCACTATAATCAGGCTGTGAGGGCTGACAGTGTTCAGTGTAAATAACACCCCTTTCACAGCTTAGCTATGGCATACTGTGGGTTTAAATAAAGAGCCCTATGAACACGACAGCAGATATTAACTGCAGAAATGCTTTTGCCATTCTGTTTCATTCCCTTAAATAGAAAATAGCAAGGAGCTACTGTTGTTCAACAGGGACAATAATGAGATGGGATGGGAGCTGTCTGATTATTCCCAAACTGCAGTCAAGCAGTGAAAAAATGAAAGAAATTCAATTCCTCACACCAGTCTTTCCCTCTGTCCTGTTTTTCTCTTACATTGCTCAGAATGTGGTATGATCTTCAAACCTTCATCTTCCCATCATACAGAATTTAAAAATGCCTAAAAAAATCATGCCTGTAGCATGTCATGATGTGAAAATACATACTTAGCTGTAAGACATCAAATGTTGCAGTTCTCATCTTCTTATTGTTACCTAAATGAAATCAAGTTATTTTTAATGTACTGCTGCAAGGAACCATTCTTTAGCTCATATAAAATGTAATAGTTCAATTGAATTTGGTGGTGCTGAAACTTGTCACAGCTGAGGCTCCATCATCACCCCTGTGAACGATCAGCCAGCCACTTGCTGTCCCAAATGCTCAAAACAGATACAGATAATGATCCAAAATATACTTTATATAAGAAGATATAGCTATTACGGCATCTGTTTTTAATCCCATATTGACCACAGTGGTCAAGTTCAGGCAGAATCCGTCTAAGTCACATAACATTGTGTCAGAAATCTGAAGAACACTGCAAATAAACAACACAGAGACATTCAGCTCCCCAGTGATGCCACAGGGTTTCTTTGTACACAGTACAGCAGTGGAAAGCAGGCTTATACAGAAGGAATTAGGCAATAGAGATCACTTTTAAAATAATCAACATTAACTAATTAGATGTGGGGTATTTTATACTATATTGACCCATTTAGTTTCCAAAAGCCTCTAACAACCATCATCTGGTTGAAATTCCAACTCAAACAAAGTAAAATGCTATGTTGATTATTTTTAAAGAATAACTTTCTGGCTATATATTAAATAAAAATTGAATGATTACTTTCACTTGTGAGCCAAGAAGTATTGTCATACCCGACAGAATCCAATAAAACTGGCCAGTTCTTTTCCATATCCTTTTGCAATGACCATAGATCAAATTTTCCATATATAAAATGCCTAGTGATATATATATATTTAAGAGTTACAAATGGCTAAATGGGAATTCTAACTCAACATTAACTTCTGAACAAATTTGATACACTTCATTATAACCATTTTTGAAATACAGTCATCATTTTAAATATTCTTACATAAACTTCCCCAAGCATTATAATCATACATTCAGTGAAATATTTCAAACTCTCCCTTTGCCTTTCAAAGTGCACTGGCTGCACATGTCAACTTCTACAACATATTACTTTAGGCATTAAAATGTTGGACCTGAAATTTCTATCTATTTTAAGTGACAATTTGACTGATCTAAAACTTAGTTTGGCTACAAAAAACATTGTGTTTCAGTCTGAGCATCTACTCTCCTTTTCCAAAAGAATTTGTTACTCCCCCGGTGATGCATGATGGCTATTGTATAATCTTGCACTGCCCCAAAAAAGAGGCTATAGAATCCAGCCTATACAAGCAGAGATTTATGAAGTGGCAAATATTTACTTGGGACAATTGCTGACCTCAAAGGAACATCTTCAGGAGCCCAGGCCTGCTGAGCGTTGCCATATGATTCACACAAGGATTAGCTCGGAACAAAAGCTGCAGCAACTTTGTATTTGGAAGAAACTTGGATTCAGGTACATCATCTCAGCTTGACTCCATGTGAAATTTAAATCCAAAGGTCATTAATTTCAACATTGTCAGGAGGCAAAAGGAAAAGGAGACATTAGCCTTAAAAGATTTAGAAAAGAGTGTTTTAAGATCCCTCTGCAGATTTCCATCTTTCCCAGGGCACCCTCTGCCTTAAGGCAGGACACCAACCTGACCTTAGAGCTGCTCTAGATGCATTTCTGATGTTTCTGGGGAAGGTGAGTTTAAACACCAACTTCAAGCTCATACTGAACTTTCAGACCTTCCTCCAAAATGCACTCCAAACTCTCAAGGTTTACTGGTACAGAAAAAACCTAATCCTGTGTGAGATGATCCTTAACACTTGAAGATGACAAAAAAGCAGGCTACAAAATCACTGATGGACTCTTTACAGGTAATAAGAGATTAAAACTAACTTGTCATAGGAAGAAGAGATAACAGTTCCACAAATCCCATAGCTGAAGAATTAATAAAAGCAGGGCACAAGGAAGTAATACTGGTTCTCCATAGGGCTACCCATTAAAACTCTATTGATAACATTCAGAAGGAGAGAAGAAACATTAATGTAAGTTTTCTATGTGTGATGTTTGTGAATGTGCAAAGGCTTTAAGATGAGGTTTGTGTACTCAAACTCCTTGCTGAACACTTTCAGCTGTCCTTCCTGCTCTTGCACTTCAGAAGATGTGTGTGTGTTGCTCATTGCCTTTACATTTTTCAGCACATCACATTGTTAGTTTTACATCTTAACTGCTGGGCAATATGCTTTTTTTCAGTGAAATAAATCTTTGGGCTCTAACACTTTCCGGTTGTTTATTCAGTACAGTTTATACCACATCAGTATGCCTACACATCAAGCAAACATAATGTGATTATAGCAAATTTTACCATAAATGAGCTCGCAAGGGCGACACTGGCAAAGAAGACATGAAAGCACTAGATTTAGTACACGTTAGAAACCAGAGTGCTCTCATGGGTCTTTGGAGAGTTTGCCTTCTCATCAACCTGGAACAAGCTAAAGCCATTGCTGCAGTGTTTTCACAGCTGCTGTTCCCTCTGTCAGTCAGAGCACACTGCTCTTACATGTGCTACAGCAGGAACTCTGGCTCTGTGATACAACACACCTAAGTGGAATGCTGGGGCAATGAAAGTTTTGGGGTGATTTGTCTACTTTTAGAGACTCCATAGGAATACCACCTAGGAATGTAGCTGGGCTATTAGTCCCGTGGACTAACTGGCATGTGATCCACATGCATCTCTCTAACCACAACACACAATCTGTAAAGTAGACAATAACCAGAGTCAGGACTTAGATGACACAAGTATAAAGAGCTGCAGCTACAGACACAGACTCTACGTGGTCACTAGTCCTGGCTTCTCAAATCCTTTAAGGCCCTCTGAAAAAGAAAGACCAGTTCCAGGGTTGGAAACACCTGCATAAGAACCATTCAGAATTCCTAGGTTTTCTGGCTCTTCCAACAAAAGATGCTGAGAAGAGGTTGCCCACTGCCTACCTCCATGCAATAGTGATGGATTTTAGGGAGGGATCAGAGGAGTGATAAGAGGTTGCAAGGGGCACTACCAGACCATCACACCACTCCTCTTTTCAGGGCTGCAATATAAAAAGCCATGAGCCATGCACAAGCTGATATATGATCTGCTTTATATCCAGAGGTATCTTGGAGAAGTTATACCTGCTGATCTTTTAATGAGTAAATCAGATTGAACAAAAAATTATTCACATTATAAGCCCTGTCTTTTAGTTGGTGTTGAAAAACCATATACTATATAAAAATGGTAAAATCCAGATATTTGATCTGCATGAGATTATCCTTCTTGCTAAAAGCATGAAACTTTGCCAACTCCTTGGCTGCCAGCCACATAAATCAGCTTCTCATAACTCTTCCTATAGGTCAATCATCATTCATTTCTTTAATCTTTAAGACTAACTTCCACTTTTTCTCCTGTTTCAGCTTGGTTTATATATGTATCCTATGTGTAAAGCATCACGAAATTGAAATAGCTGTTGCTATCAATCTGATCTGATTATTCTACATTAGATCTTTCCTTCCTTTTCTGGGATATGTAGCACTTCTGTAGATTATTAGAATTCTTGTTATTTACTTAGTTTCTGGATGAAGTGATCCCTTGGTGTTACTTCCTTGTCTCCAGATTTCTGGGAAGGCTTCATTTACGTGTGTAGTGCACTTCAAATGCTTGGATAAAGGCAGGGTATAACTAGTGCTAATAACAGGACAAACTTAGTAAATGTGAAGTAACTAAAAGTGCTCTCAGTGGCTTATTCATACAAAATCTGTAACAGCAAGCCTGGCAAAAATACTGACATTTTTGTTCCTCTGAATGAAAATTGAAAATAAACTCTACCCAAAAATGTAAATGTCAAACAAGGAAAAACTGCAGAACTAGACACCAAATGGGGATGGGGAAGAAATTAAGAAGATCAATCTGCAGTGACTTAAAATCCTTGCTTAAAAAAAGAATCCCATGCCCTAAACCCAGGATTTTCTTCATATACTGCAAAATGTACATGCCAAATTGTAATTAGGAACTCAAATACTGCTGACTAAATGTACAATATTTTAATCCTGTACCTTAGCTGGTGTCACCAATTCAAGCAGTAATACTGTTTGAAGTAGGGCATAAAAATATGGAAATTTAACCACAGACAGAAAAGAGAAACAATTTGAGTGACTCATTAGTGTCTTCGTCTTAATTGAAGCACAAAAGCTAATATTATTCATAAAGGTGCAAACATGGCAATTTTTCTTTATTTAAATTGGAGCTATGAGTCAAATTGTCAATCCTCATGCAAAAGGGAGTATTCCTGTTCCTGCTGGAACCAGGAAAAGCTCAGCAGTACTGGGTACTGTGCAGGCACAGAGCAAATCATCTGTAGGTCAGTGTGTGAGGAAGAGGAAGAGCAAGAGCAATGGCAGGACATTATTATTGACAGGCCAGGTCAATGCAGACAGTATTGGCATCAGGAGAGCTGCTGTGTGACACTTGTGCAGCTGCTCTGAGCATGCAGTTACCAACAACTCCTTTTCCCTGCAGTAATCACATCTGAAATACGAACAACTAAGTTGCCTGTGGTGGGAGATGCATTCACTGCGACACTGTGAGACTCGTCTGTGAGTGTGGAATCCAAGGCAGCCTGCACCCAAACCATCAGTGTGCTGCATCATCTGGCACAATATGAACTCGGCTGCCTGAATTTTAGTTCAAATATGATGAAAAATTGTGACCAGAGGAACTTTGTATATTAAATTAGGAAGAACTGAGAGACACATTCATCCCTTATGCATGTCTGCCACAAAATAAACTGACTTAAAATTGGAATAAATCAGATGTCGCTTTTTAGGTAAAATGACTACAAACTTAGGGAGTTTATGCATTAGGCTTTTCCAGCTGAGACTGGCAAGGGCTCTGGTGATACATAACACTTTAGGGACACCAGATCAAGAGTTTATTTCAATACACACAAAAATTAAATTTTATTATTTTATAGTATGCTGAATTTCACTGAATCATAGCTACCACTTTATCAATGCTGTAGCTATCTTGAGGGAAATAAACTGCTCTATTTCTGCTATTTATACACCACCACAGACAAATTTTTCTACATATGGACATATATGTACAAATACTACATGCACACATCTCCTCTTATTTACCACGGAGAAAAGCAATGAGATCTATCCACAGAAAAGTTAATTCAGTTAAGTCTGCAATAAAAGATCAACACTTTATCTCAGGTTCTGCACACCTTGTCAGCAACTTCACACGCAAATGCAATTTTGACAAACAATCTATTTCTACAGTACTTTACAGCCCTTTCAAGATCCTCATGGCATATCATCTCCCTTTAGTGGATGAGGAAGGAAAATAGAGAGGTGAGGTGAGGTGTTCAGGGCTATAAAAGTAGTCAGTAGCATGCTGAGGACTGGAACCCAGTTGTGCTCATGTTTCCAAACCCCGAAATCCTAAAGGCAGACATACAACCCTACCAGCAAGCAAGGCAAGCATCACATCAGTACCCCTGTTTCAAACATACGTGCCCTACTGGGAAATGCTGGCCACTTCTGGTTGCCAGCCAGCAAACTTTCCCCCTCCTCAGCGTGAACTCTGACTGCGTGCCAGTTCACTTACCCATGGTTATCATTTTTGCTGTCTGATGAGCGGGGAACAATTGCCTCCCGAGCACTGCTTAGCCAGAGCCGGAAAGACCATTTGCCTCCAGCCCAGCTGTCGGAGTCTCCATGCAAGATGCTGTGCAAAATGTTGAGTTAAAAGAAAACACGAGTAGGGGGAAAAGAGAGCTCTCTGAGAACCTCCACATGGTTCCTGTTGCTAAGGGAACCACTCCCTTTGTCTGCATAGGTTAGGAATGGCTGCTTCGTTGGAGTCTGTCTCTTAAGTACTGAAAACAGCACAACAATTTCAGAAAGGAAAAAAAAAGAAACCCTCCAGAATATCTTACAACCAAAGAAAAACTGAACCGCCTAGGAATTCTTACATTAAAAGCAGCTATTAATAGTTGATTTGGGTGACTCCAAGGAAACTGTAAAACTCCTCTGTGCCATCTGATGGGACAATACACCACTGCACACAGTTTAATTTAGTTATTGTAATCAGCTTTTGGGGATGAAGGTAGCTGGTTACAGGAAGATGGATCAAGAAATCAGGTCCAGTTTACTACAGCAAACAGGGAGATACCAGTTGCAAGAAATAAAAGCTTGTAATAGGTATTCATGATGGACTGCAGAAGATAGATGCTTTTACTTACACTTACTCTTATAAAAATCCAAGTCTGAATCCTTAGCTCTGATCTGTAGCTGCACTGCTGCCTCTCTGTCCCCAGGCCCAGCACTGCACCATTCCTAAACCCTCAAATATTTGAGAATGTACCTTCAATACAGGCCCATTGGGCTCAGTCCAATTCAGCATATGGAGTTAGGAATCCCTGCTTCTTATCTTTGGCCATCTCTGATTTTAAGGAATACACCAGGATGAGTACTTCTGCATAAGGGTGATTTCACTGTCAGTCTGAGGTCCTACAACTCAAAGAACTGATAGAAGTTGTCAGGAAGATTGGTACTTTGGGAATAAAAACACCTTGAGTGTAACCTCAAATTTTTGTTTGCATTAAGAAAATCAGCCTCCTTATGAAAATACACAGCACAACATGCACAACATTGGTATTGCACAACACAATTGCATCTTGCTCTCTCTCAGCTAACACCAAAAACAGCACCCTAAAACACTGTGAGTGCAATTTTTTCCATGGACTTTTTTCAATATCTTAATGTTACAGGGGTAGAAATCAACAGACTTGGATCCAGATAGGAATTTTCAAGCATAGGCTTATCTGAGGCTCTTTTAGCACAACCAGAGAACAATCAGAGAAATGTGTTACATTATGTTCAAAATCTTAGATGATGCACTTCTGTATGGAAAACAGAATTATCTGGCTCCACCAGAGAGCAGCTGTGAGAGCCTGGAACAGTGGAGGGAGGTCAGTTCGGTCTTATGGTAAAAAGCTGAGCTTCACTTAGTGCAAGGTAGAGAGGAGGCAGGGCCAGTGTTCTTCTATTTTCCAGAGACCTGAGCTGACTTCCCCCCCCTCAATCAGACTGTTGCTCTTAGAGAAGATTAGATAAGAGTTTGAGTTGTCTTTGCTCACACACCACAGTCCAGCACTGGTTCTTTGATATAAAGACCTGAAGAATTCAGTTGTCATTTCATTGCACATGTTGAATTGTCTTCGCAGCACAGTATGTGTTGCAGCCCCCTCCCTTCTTCCTCTCACCCCAAGGAGTCAAATAAAGCAGTCAGGATTGCTCTGTGGAGGGGCCCTTCTGCTTTCCTTTGCAAAAAGATTAGGAGATTAGAGAGGGCAACTGGGAGTTCAGTTTAGGGACACTAGAAATAAAGTGTTAACAAACAGGTTTCCACTGCATCATTTTTAGTAAAGAACATTTAATTGGAAACCAGTTTAAAAGTTTGTGATTGTATTTGTTATTTTCCCTTTGGAGGACTGTTTTGAATTGCTCAATCTCGCTCTGTGTGTGTGTGTGTACGCACACCCTCATCCCATTTTCTCCTTCCCATGGATACACTGATGTCAAGGCGAATGCAAGTGAAGGATCTTGGGATTCTGTGCAGCCACAGCAAGGGAGACAATGGTTTTTAGGACTGAACTAAAGTTTCTGACAATGAATTCATTACTGACTTTCTTCTACAGCTTGAAAGCCATGGAATTTTCCTCAGTGTCATTAAAAGAAGGGTGAACCCATGTACATTTAGAGCACTCAAATTAACTTCTAGCACTATAAAAGTCTTCAACACCTCAAAAAATATTCAGTGAGTCTAACAGTGTGTTTTATCTAACACTTTTATCCAATATTTGGGTACATAATGCCATCAATAACTCAGCAGCATTCTGCTGCTCATTCCCAATTTGTCACTTCAGAATAAAGACATGGGGAGCAACTTCAGATCACATTTGTGAAAGAGCCAGGGACAGCATCGATGCAGCCTCCTGTGCTGCTGCACAATATTCCCCCCTTCCCCAAAAAATAACCCAAAGCAAAGCACCAATGTGTTATCTCTTTAGTTTAATGAAGATAGGTATTTTCCCTGTTTAATAGAATCTTAGCGTCTTGTACAGGACATTTACCATTTTCCCCTCATTACAAGAGCAACACTTTTTTTGAGAGACTGGCAGTGAGGCTCAGATTTGATGAAGACAAAGCAAATTTACACAGAAGTGAAATTCTACTCAGAAACTTTTCTTCAGTGAAATAGTAGGAACTGTATCTATTACTATAAATCCCATCTTCTCAACTGAAAAATAAACTGCATTAAGTATTGATGTCCTAAAGAGTCTGACTTTGTTATGCTAATCCAAGATATTAAGAATAGTCAGAAAAGGAATTCATTAATGGCTACTTGAATCAACTGCTTTTTGTCCCAAATGTGAACAAATTCCCCACAGTCAGAAACTATCTAACACAGTGTCATTGAAGTTTATTTATTTACTTACATATAATAAGCAACTGAGCAGCTTGCAGTGCATGAAGTGAGGCTATGGAAAAGTACATTACAGTGCTCCTGCTTCAGGGCCCTCTCAGCCAGATTTTCAATATATGTGCCTATTTTCTGTTTATTATTCAGTGAAAAACATTGAAACTCTCTATCCCTTCAGTCCACTTAGCGACCAAGAAAAGATTGCCTGCCTTATATAAGGTGGCTTAAGAGGAATTTTAAAAATAAATATTTACAAAGCTCTAAAAATATTATCTTATTTTGTTAAGGCTAAGTGTGTAAACACTGTACCTGTTACAAATATAGATCTTGTTATGCAATGAAAAAGAGAAGCAGATGGAGCTGTTGATAGCCTCAGTGACAATAGTGCAACAAGCAGTTGCACAGGAACCAATATTCCCCTTATAAGGAAAATTTTTCATATTCCCCAATTTATTTTTTTTTTCAGTCGCGAGTTGGAATTAAAATTCCGACATGAGAAATTTTCCATAGGAGGGTCATATTTAAAAGACCCTCTATGTAAAAAAAAAAAACACACCACCCTTTAGTTTGAATGAACTGACATGGATTTAAATGACCTGTGAGAGTATGTGTACGGTTGTATGTGCATGTATAAGGTTTCTTGTCCACTTTCGTGAGCCCAGACTCCCATCCCTCGTGGCAGCCTGCCAAGCAGGCCAAGAACGTGAAGAAACTTGACTTTCTGGCACCATTCCACGTGAGATGCCGGGGAGCTGAGAGCTGGGAAAAGCGGGCGAGCTGGCAGGAAACCAAGAACATTTCCATCAAAAATTTCATTGGAATAGACATTTTCATGCAACGTGTTAGGTTTTGGTGAACCGGCATTAGCTGAGAGAAAAATGTTCCACTGGAAAGTTTCCAGTTTGTCCTAGTGCTAAGATCTTGACACTTGGACTTCGTATTTTTCATTCAGCTGAAGAATGGATTTTTATTTCCCAGTGTCATGCACAGAGGCAGAATCTAGTTTACTGTATTGATGATGGTATAAAATTATTCCTCCTGATACTGTAAAAAGCAGCTTTATTTTGCCAGTGCTGCTGTCTCATGCCTTCATGGTTTTTTGCCATCTCCCCACTTCTTAGTGTCTTTCATCTAACTGGATCACAACAAGGAGTGTCAGCATAGTGGTGAGACCACTACTTTGTACTCAGAGACAGATTTTAATATCTATCTCTGGAGCAAGATTTCTGTCCTACTGTATTAGTTCAGTAGGGAAAAACAGTACATCCTCACCTTGCAGTGTTATTAAGATTAATATATATGGATTATAACAATAAACCTGCAACAGTTCTGACAAGCATATTAAAGATCTTAGCTTAAAAGTGCTAAAGTTCAGAAATCTCTTGAAAATAGAGTATTTAACATTATCTTTAGTAAAGATGTCTCAAAGTTGTGGCACAGAATAAAGGTAGAGAAGTCTACAGCACTGAATGAAGAGTCAACTGTCTATTGATCCAAACACAACACACCCACACACACCTCAAATATTTGATTTCACAGATTCTTCAAGGCAAAAATGTATATGCAATATATATAATTCAGCTCATCTTATTCAAGGTGCACATGTGACAATTCTGAGCTTACTGGAAGACTTGTACCAAGTTCAGCTCTGTCACTGGTGGGATACTGGACCATTCCTGCACACACAGCTTTTGAACTTGCCTCTCACAACACTTATTCATTACACCCCATTCAGGAAGTGATCTCACTGGAAAATCTGAGCAAAACATAGGACAGAAGTTCCAGACTCAAAAAGCTAAGGAATGTTCTTTTCCCCCCCACACCTCGTCCTCTTTTAAATGAATTTAGTCGTTGTGAAAAGCATTAGATGATAGTCCTGAGCACCAGGAGCTGTTTGTGCACACAAGGACACAAACTTTTCCAATGGCCTCCTTCATGCCAATGTATGGTCATGATTTAACTTCCCATCTCAGGCATCATAGAGCTTCACTCAAAACTAGAGATAAAGCACAGATTTCTGAAGTCTGAGGGTAAATATCTTTATAATTGAAAAGACACTTTATTCATACAATAATTAATCCTCTAAGCTTTTGAGTTCTCACAGCAGAAAAGAAACTGAGTAACCCATTCTCAACTGAGCACTAATAAGTAATTCTCACTACTAGTACTGTAGTAGTATCCTTCAGTTACTAGCTCTCTAAACTTTGAGCATGGGCACCAAATTTGAGCTAAAACCAGCATTAAACATATGTCTATAGGATTGCTGTCTTGCCTTTTGATACTGGTAATGAAATAAGCATTAGTGCCCTAATAAAATGTTAGCCAAACTTGAGCTCTATACAGTAGACCAAATCCCAATCCTAGACATACTGCAGCAAGTCTTAAGGAGGCCTGTGGACATTCCACTAGTTTGATGCAACAGAATCAATTCAGCTTCGTGTCTCCATTTCACTTCCTAGAATTTCTTATTCTGTTTGGAGGAGTAACTCCCCTCTTTTTCAAAAGTATGAAACTTCTCCATCTCCATTTCAAGTTGCTGTCAATATTTCTGGGCTGTGCAACTCCTTTCCTCAAGTACAATTGACAAAATTTGCCCCAAAAATTAATTAATTTTTCAGCAGGAGAAAATAGAAAGTATTCCAAGCCTGCTGAAATTGCTGTGAAACTATCAAAGAAAGTATTTGCACAGAATTAGCAGAGCACAAGTCAGACCTGTGGATACATGTTGGTCAAGATCTCAAAACAGTCAAATTACTTCAGCTGGTGTTCACTGCCTCTACTTGACAACGATGTACATCTTACACGTCCCCTGACAAGAGCTGACTTCAGATTCATCTCTGCTGTTGATTGCTGTTCTTTATAAGATACAGATTTAGAAAGCTATGCCACCCACTTGCAGCAAATTTAAATTTCTAAACAACAGCAAAGTTCACTGACAGCATCGTGAGTGAGGCTGCTGAAGCATAATTATTCTCTTTACAAAGAACATGTCTCTCAAGCTGTGTTTAGCTTTACATGGAGATATAGACACACACATATATTCAGACTAAATTTACTGTACAATTCTGGATTTCTCTTCACTATAACTGTTTTCTGTGTCGTCACTGAGAGCATTTCCAATGCACATATTTGCTCTGACACCTCTGGATATCACCGTCATGTTCTCTCATGCCCTTGAGTGACATTGACTCACTTCCATCTTTTCTATTGCTATAAAAAAGTAAACAGTAGCTACAAAGCTGTCAATGAATTGGATTTTTTTTCTGTCTGCATTTAATCCTTTTATCTTTTTGCCTGAAATAGCTTGTTCTATCACCCTATTCATATTTGTATTTTACAAAAACTAGGTTAATCTTTTGCAGAAATATATACCTGGCTCTTGTGTTACTTTCCTTTTGATTAAGCCAGACAAACCTCAGAATAAAAGAAGCTGGCCACATTTAATGCAACAATTATTGTGAATTCCTCAGAAGCAGAATTTTCAGAGAAGCAGGTCTTCTGGGGGTGCTCCTGTCATGGAGCACACCGAGGTAATACTCCTTTCTGCGTCTCATAAAGCAAAAAGAACTCCTAAAATTGAACTTCACCCACTCCAATCAAAATGCCACTCAACTGCTGATTGAAATATCCTTCATTCAAATCAGAGTGAGTGCCTTTAATGGCTACCCAAAAGGCTGTCAAATTAAGTAAGAAACAAAATGCAAATAAATTAGCATTCCTAGCTACTGATACACTATAAATATTTATGAGGAAAAAAAGATGCTGTAATTTCAAATGATACCACAGGCCTATTTTGTACAAACAGTTAAAACAGTTATACATGCAATACTGTACTTTGCAATTTTTTTCCATTTCACATCACCATAATCACCTAATAAATATTTAAATGGACCCATTTGCTGTAACTATAAAAGAACCGTGTAAACTTGTTGTCATCTAGACACATAAGCCGCAGTGGAGTCAATGAATTTCAACAGTCACTTAATATTGCAAGCCACAAGCTACCTTAAACCTGCCAGCAACTGTCTGCCAGGAAGCTACTGCAGCACCACGGCTACCTCCTCCAGCCCAGGACACGAGATTCATTATGAATGCGAGCATTGCTACTCTAATTAGGCCTGGGAGAGGTTTAACAACCATGCTACAGTCTTGCTGCTGACAAATATAAAAATAAAGCCTTGTTCAAATTAGCAATGTGAAGTGAGAAGGCCTAGAAGCAGCAACTGTCTGACCAGTAGTGAAACAGTTCTAATCTATAGTGAGGTTATTTTGCTTCATAAACTGCTAGTATGTTACCTGCAGGAGGTCTCCCTGTAAAATGAATTATAGTAAGCTATATGTGATAATTAACCGTGCATTAGCAAATATCTTGAAACAGGGGGGCTCTGTTTTCTCTGTATTTTGACTAATAAAAGCATGAATTTGTTCAACAAATGATCATTTAGGTTGTGGAATGCTAAGCATATTGGAAGAACACAGTAAGCAATAGAATATTGTAGGTGGACTAACAGTTTCCTTACAAAAACAGGCTGTTTAATAGGCTGGCTCCATACTACGTTATTCACAGTACTAAAAACCACAGTGTTGGGAAGACAAATACAATATACATTTAAAATAATATAAACCTTGTACTCATATTTACTTTAAAAATGCCATGGATGTGACAATAAAAAAAAATCCATAAGCAAACGTTTATTTCAGAAAGAGAAAATCCCAAATGACTCTTTCCAGAATGTAAACAGATAGTGAGGCAATTGGTACGGTCATCTTCTCTGGTGAGGAAAAAAATGCAGCTGGGTTTAAAATAGTCTACATCATATGAATGTGAAGCAAGGTAAAAAAAAAATAAATTAATTTGTTATGTATACTGCTTAACACAATAAAAATAAAGTGGTGCTATAATTTATTTTAGCTTCATTTACATCTTATGAAAACATATTTAACCATAACGCTTTATGGAACTGTGACTGTTCCAGCCTTACTCCTGGCTGTGGATCAGGGGTCAGAGCCACTGCAGCTTACACAGGTTGACAGTCTGTACCTCTTTATTCATACTATATGGACTGGAGCCCAAGCTTGCAAACATCACAAACTGAAACTCATTTAACTACAAGTAATCTATCAGCTTTAGCCAGACTCCACGTAGGAACGACTCATTATAGGATTTGGCCTTATCAGGGGTAGATATGCAGCCCCAGTGTTATGGGGATGAACCACAGGTGAAAAAAGCAATTACTGAACAGTGATGGCTCAGTCCATAAATACTGGCAGTCAGAAGTCTCTCAAAAATATCAATATCTTTAAAACTGAAGTGTTCTCTAAATGTAAGACCAAGCCAAGATCAGGATATACCCCTCAGCTGAATGTCTTCATTTCCTTCCCCCCCAGCACAACTCCCACCTGCCCTCCCAGTGCCACATCTCTTCCTTCAGCTGCCAGGCCTGTCCCAGTTGAGGCAGGGGGGGAGATACTCCCCGATTTCCAAGGCAGGGAGTTACCAGTGGGATGCCAGAGCTAGGAACGTGTAGCAGACACCCAGTGTTAGAGTAAGCAGGATACTCAGGAGATTGGTCCCTGGGGGAAAGTGTGAGGCTGTGACTGCAGCATCCTGTGCCACACAGTCAAGAGCAGGATTGCTCCTCATCACATTCCTTTTGAACACCAGTTTGGTTCAACCAAAAAATATTGCCTTGGTATTGCCTTTATAATATCTATTAAAACTATTGGGGTGGGGGGTAGTACATGCATATATATTATATACATGAAATGTTTTCATTTTGTAGAGTTAAATGCTTATTGCCATCAAATTACAAAGGATGGGTCAACAACACCTTGCTGGGAAAGCATATAGAAAGGTAATAGGCATTCTCCTTACAGAAAATACTCACTCTAGTTAAAAAGTTACTACAAATTAGTGACAAACACATGGTTACAGGTTATTTCTCCTACTTCACTATAGAAAGATAAGAAATTATAAAAACAAATTTTCATTCCTCCAAGTGCATACACAGTTTTTGTCTCAAATTCACAAGTGGCACTCAGCTGGTAAAGGAGGGTGAGTGTGAGGTTCTCTTTTTCTCCTGAATCTCCCTCACAAGCATGTTTGACTTATGCCAAAAGGGGAATATCAGTATATAATATTTTAAATGTTTCTTCCTCTCAACAGCATGATTTTTCACTACAACTAAGGGCATCAGATAATTTTAACCATCACAATTTGAAAGTGACCACAGGTATTCATACTGTTGCAGTTAATAGAGTTTGAAAATCCAGTGTCACCTTTAAAATTTGCTTTTCAAAAACAAAACCAAGCCCTTAAAAGCTGCTTTTACCATTGCACTAACCTTCAGTTTTATAAGGTAAATGAGAACTTAGAAAGTAGTGTGCTGTATTTTCTAGTTGAATTATATTTATAGACTTCCAGGCAGAGGGTAAGATTGCCCCCTTTTGGAATTTTGCAGAGTAACAGTCCAAATAAAGCATCGGGTGCAAAGCATTCCTTATCCCTACTCAAGATATGCATCTCATCAGGGATTATTTGTGCTTCATACTGTTGTGTTCTCGTGTTACTGTGTATGTGGCTTCACATTCCTTATTAAAGCAACAGGCATGAAAGAATTCAACTACTCTTGCCAGCAACCACAAAGGCCCAAAATCTGAAGTCAGATAAAGGTAAACATCTGGAACCTTCCAAGGAATGCAGTAGTAAAGATGGAACATATAACTGCATTCTCCCCTTCTCTGCTCTGGAGCACAAACTTCAGAGACAGTAATCTGTAGCTACAGAGCCCCATAAAGTAGCATTCTCTGATAAAATTCACAGAGAGCTCAGTATTTGAAATAAGAAATGAAACTACTGAAGTGCTGGAAGCAATAAGAACAGCTCTTCTTCACATTCCAGGTTTAATTTAATTGCAAACTCACCCTTGGTATACTGATCTGGTGCTTGGGTATTTTTAATTTGGTAGTTCTAACACCTAAATGATGGTCATTCATCCAGTGTACTAGTCCTTGAAAGAGATGTTCATGACCAATCAGAATATGCACAATAAGTCTGGATGGAGATACATATTTTCATTGAATCTTACTATTTTTTATTACAGTGCCACAATACCTAATATATCAATAATAATTTGTTACTGAAAACAATCCAGTTTAGTCCTTTTTGGTAGTTAATAATTAGCATTATTTGCAAATAAAGCATCATTAGGCTGCTACTTGACTAATATATTTTAATTTTAGAAAGCTTATATTTTTATAATGTACAATTAATTGCAATGTACAGCACACTCCTATTTTTGTTTCAAAACATATCTTTCAATTACCAAATCCCACTCATTTTCATATAACCTGGTGGCTCAAAGGCAGTAAAGAGTTTAATCTAAAGAAATATGGTAGTATGGCTTCAGATAGAAGTGGTTCAATGGCAGGGGGAAACATGGAGAGACCTCCAAATGGAGACAGATCAATAAACTGACACAAGCCAGCAATAAAATAGAAATCAGAGAGTGTTAGTGGGAGATACACTGATGTATCTCATCATAGCTAAATAAGACATCAGTCAGTTCACCACATCAGACACAGCAGAGAACACAATATTTAAGCTGTGCAATTCTGCTGAAGAGCTGCTCACCTAAACTCTGTAAGCAGTATTAAATAACACCCTCTCACTCATCTGTTTCAGTCCCAGACTCTAAGGAATATAACATTTGGATTTCCATCTTACTGCAATCAATAATTTACCTAATTCAGTTGACTAAACTGAGATTAGACCAATTCATAGGGAACAGCATACCTGAGCATCACTACTGAGCACAATACTATAGAGCAGTGTTCATGTGAGTTCTATAAAAACATCATTGTGCCAATTAACATCAAAGCGAGTGCATCAGGGATAGGTCATGTCACTCATAGCTCAGTTTTTTAAAAATTTTACAAATCACCAGTAACATTTTTCCTGTGGTTAATATTGTCGTATTCTTAATCTCTTACACAGCAAAGTTCTAAGAGTGTGATGAAAGTGGTCCTTATCACTTACGTACACTTTACCTTTGCTTCACGGTGAGCAGATTATCACAACAAAGAAGATTAGGTATTGCAAATCTTTATGTTTTCCTAAAGAAGCTGAAGGCCCTGCTTTCCTGAGTAAAACCCAGAGTAAAAACCACCATTACACATAAAGCACCAAGTGTAACAAGATGAACCGCAATGTAACTTTCCAGACTGTTTGCCCAAGCTGTTTAATGCCCTGTGTATTTCTGCCGAGGGAAAGTGAGAGCTTAAGTTGAATTATGTCCCTGCTGCTTTCAAAATACTTTAAACAGTTATTCAAACTGCAGCCAGTGTGTCATGCATTCCAATACAGAATATAAGAATCTATGTATTTAGTGTCACTGTAAGACTTTTACCTAGAGTTTTCTTTTCAGTGCCATGAAGTTAATCATAAGGAAGGAATGCACGCTCTGATCATGCTAATTAGCTTACTGAATATGACTTCTAAAGAGATCACTTAATGTGTCCTCAAGGATGCTGAAAACCATTTTATTAAGAGAAATGCTTGGTTTCCTTTTCTGACACATTCATTGGACCAAAAGGCTGTCATTAAGTAATCTGTAGCTATCTTGACATCTATATATGGACAAGGAACACCACTGCAGAAGACACATTCTAGATTTAATAACCACATTTTATAGCCACTGAAAATTACTCTACAAGGGGAAGGATAAGAGCAGGAGAAAATTCCCTCATGCTTTCAGAAAATTTAAATATGAATTTTCCAGGGCATACTTTTTACATATAAAGGGCATGAATCAGTGCTCTGGATCTCTCCACATAATTCCATGCTTTTATTTTACCTCTTTATCATTACTGAAGGACACTAAGAAGCGATGCCAACTGATACATAGTTTTGCTAATGACTGTGAAAGTGCTTTAAAAAAGTGTTAGATGCAATACACTTTTTGCCTGCTTCCTCAAGCTAAGAAAAAAAAAAAGCCTCATGGGTTTCACTATGGCTCAGGAATTTTTAGAATGTTCTCATCTTTGCCATGTTTTGATACAATTCCTTCCCATTCTGTCACCAAGGCTCTTATTATGGACTGGGGCCCCAACAGAGCCAAGGTCTTAATTCAGTTAGTCTGCTGGAAGCTTGGATGGGAGGTTGGCCGAATATCCCCCTGACTGCTCACATCAGGCCTTCTCTGCTCATTCCTCAATAGAACACAAGAAACAGGTTCTACCTCTTGTGGAGAGGTCCTAATGGCTGTGCTCTTTGCTCTTCTCTACTCTATGGAAAGGTGGAAATCATTACACCTGAAACCAACCCAGCATCACTGCACAGCAGTGGTACTTGTAGGGCAAGCAGGAATTCTGTTCGTTTATTTATTCAGAGGGAAAAATCACTTCATCTTCTTAGGAATCTCTTCTGGAACCTGGCTGAAGCATGTGAAGGGGCTGATAGAATCTGCCTATTTGTAGTAGAGAATGATTTGAAAATAAAACTCATTGTGAGTGTAGGAGAGAATGCTTATTATGTGCTTCCATAATCACATATTTCATCCAGAATTAGAATCTGTTGAGTAAATCCCCAAACAATTTATGACTTCTCTAAAGCAATTCCCCAATTGTTCTTCAGGCAACTCAAAGGCCATGTAGCACAGAAACTGCTGTGGGCTGCAGAATGTTTTCATCTCACTTACTGGTGATTTTCAATCTGCTTTTTCAAAGTTGAAGGAAAGGATCCACTACAGTGCCCACAAATTTATCCAAATGAGAGATCATAAAAGGATTGAAAGCTGTGTCTTTAATACAAAACTTTCTTAAATATCCACTCAGCTACCTTGAATTCAACTTCACTGAATGTGTTGATTTGCTCTACAGGTACACACTGAAAATGGCTTAGAGTTCTATATGATTTTTTGCACTGACTAAACCCTGCAAAATATGGTAAACACAGCTAACAGGTAAAGATTAATACTATTTTATATAGGAGCTTTTTCAGTCATAAATTATGGGGAAATAAGTTTTCTTTAAAACAAAAATATAACTTTGTGGTGAGGGGAGACCAAGTCTGTCCTAAAACCTCCTAGAAAGAGCAGCTGTAGTTTTTGGATTTCACAGTGAGAATACTGAAAATGATTTGATTTTAGCAGAAAGTATTTCTAGTCAGCTCTAATGATAGGGGGAATTACCTACCATCATTCAATTTGGCTGAACAAGGAGTCCTTGCTTTATTCTATAAATGCAGAAAATGCTTGTAAAAACCTAGATTTAAAACATCTAATAGCATCATCCACTAACTCTACACCAGGGAAGCTGTAGGAACAAAAAAAGGCAAGAAATGCAAGAGAGGGCCTGTTGAGATTAGCACTAAAGACTTCGTGTAGTTGGACATGCCATCACCCAGAAAACAAAGGAAATGGGTATTAATTCCTCAGAATTACTGGCTGCCCTTCTGTCATTGCTTGTATTGAGCTCAGTATGAAGTTTTAGGGAAATTCTTTGTAGACTTACTTTATCATGAGCTTAAAACCATTAAACTTGTCTTTAAAAAAAGAACCCAGTACCACTTCATGCAGTATGTGGAAAGAGTACAGACAAGAATGTCAGGCTACTTCCAAGACAGTCAATTAAACTCTAACATGCATGTGCAGGCCAAGTTTCTTCCATCAGAAGGAACAGTCTCCATGAGACTATTCAGTTTCATGAATCACTATTTATCTAGAGCCTCTGACAAGATACAGCCAAATCAATTTCTTCCAGAGAAGTGAGGCTCATGGTAAGTTATATCCCTGATTTTCACTTCAAAAAGACATCATAATCAGTTTATGAAACAAGAAAAAAATGTAGCCTTGTTGCAGTGCCACGGTTCCCCATAAATGTTCTAAAAACCAGAAGAGCTGTTGCTATAGCAGGCACATGAGCTTTGAATTCGTTGCTAATGAGTAGTGCTTGGAAAACATACTGAGAAATAATTGCAGGTTAATAACCAGGTTTCAGAAAATCCAAATGATCCCTTTTTATTCCATGTGTCATAGCAGTCTGAGTGTGGTAGCACAATGCAACCTAATCTGAATTAGGTTCCTTAATCTTCCATTGGCTGGAGTTGATTTGTTCCATTCAAAACTGGTGCCCTGAAGTTTTTGGTAACTCCCAAATTTACTTATTCTTTAGTTATCACAAAAAAACCACACACACCTTTTTGGGGAGAATGAAAGGAAATAAGAACTTTTCATTAAAAAACCCACAGTTTGTCTCTGACTGTCATAAAACTCTATGCATACTCATTCCAGTTTGCCAAATTTTAGTTCTGGGTTTGCTCATGTGTAAATGCAGGTAAGTAATTGCTATTAACACTCTCCCATAAACTGACTCTTGAAGAAAACATTAGAAATACAAACAGTTCCATAAATGGAAATTATAAACACCCGGTCTTAAATATTTATTTATTAAACCATTACTTGTTTATAAATATGTCCCCTGAAAAGGTATTGACCACACATCAAAGTGTCAGTATATACTTGGTTTAAAATATCAGCATATACTTGGAAGGCAAAACAAAAGTGTTTTCTCCCCTACAAATATTTCAAATTCCATTCTTCATATAAAATATTCTAAATATTTAAAGAACAGCAAAGAAGTACTCTGCTTATGCATCACAGTAAAGGAAATGCAATTTTAATTCTTCAAAGGCGAAAAATTGTGTCCAGAAATGCATACAGTAATCTGCTCATCAGATAAGTGAACTATGTAAGGAATTATTTGAAAATACTTACATGCAGTGACTCCAGTTTGCTTTCCCCCTCATCAGCCTACTCTGTTTTTCACTTCTGTTGTTATTCAAGCCTCAGCTGAAACAAACCGTCCTTGACAGGGATGCATTTCATCAGAGCTGCTTTGTCTGTGTGCAATTCCCTGGATGAACACTCTTCCAATAATTTATATCTCCATCAGAGTTCTCTTGCTCCCCGAGCAACTCTGTCATCTCCCACTTGATGAGCTTCTGCGGGGCAAGAAACAATAGCTGAGCAACTGACAGCTGATAGTATCCAACTACTCAAGGAAAAGCAACCTGAGAGCACACAGGAACACACTAGACGGTAAGGGTACACTGGGGGTTGTCATCTGTCCTCCAGTGGCATTTTGAACCCCCAGAAAAGCTATAAAATGCTGATAATAAGCTTGTGAGGGCACAACAACAATGGGAAAATATTTTAAAACAATCAGCATCGTGAATAGCGTGGTATTCAAAAGGTAGGTGTTCCTTTAAAATGAAATTATGTCTTACTAAAAGGAAAAATTCTCAACTTCTCCTTAACAGGAGAACAGCAAAGGCTGAAGTACTCCTGACAGATACTGTGTTCCCTTCAATGAGTTAAATTACATTATTGATGTTAGCACCATCATGCTGACAATTAGACTGCCGGAGGATCATAAACAGTGTAACTGATTAAATAACAAAGAAATGACAGGAAATAATTCTAATATTCTGATGAAGGGCCACATTTTTAACACAGCTTCCTAAATTTATTCTAGTGTATGAGACAACTTAATTACAATAACTTCTGTGGCAAAACAAGTGAACAGATGAATTGTAACATGAATTTTCAAGGCAAGCTTTCCGTCAAAAAGAGAAGTCTTCCCAAGATTCAGTTATATGAATCAATAATCATTCCCACAAGCCTACTAAAATATACAGTGGTAAGTTTGATTCTATATGAAGGAGTTCACAGAAATTATATCAGATAGCAAAGGTTAGGAAAGGATTCTCTTTGGATGGAGAGTTCAGATAAGAATTTATGTGTCCATTGGAAAATAATTAACTCACTAACATCTATTAATAACCACAAAAGCTGCTGGAAGAGGCAGTTCTGTTACTACTTTTTTAGAGTTCAGTAAAACTCATTTTTATAGACAGGACTAAACATTTTTACCACTTATTTTACAGCCTCCTCTGGGATGGTATATACTGCTGCCAACTCAGCACCACTTCCTGACACTTTGGAGAAAAAAGAAAGAAATGTTAAATACAGTGGCAGAAGAAAAGTTTAAGTGCTTTGATTAATTTTTCCACATTGGAATCTGACTGAGATAACACAACTTTTATAAGAGGGCATTACTTTTTTGAATTGAAATAAACAATTGGGACTTCTGCCTCCCACTTTCCCTGCAGAATACACAGAATCAGAATCTTGACATTTGAAGTGTTTGTATTATTGGGAAGAAAGAATTACTTGAAGACAGAAGGCACGTAAGGATATAAATCCAACAACGTCATTAATTCTAAAGAAAAGATTCCTATCTAATAGTTCCCAAATACAGTGCTCATATCCCAGAAGTCCTTAAGGGCATAAGGGGAAGGTATTATGGAGCCAGGCTAGAATCACTTAATGCCATGACCTCATTCACATGGCAGTGTTGGATAGCAAGGAGACAAAATAATTCCAGGCACAAGGGTTTAAGCATGACCTTCTCTGGACAAGACTAGCCAGTGAGGGGCTGTTCTCATCCCCTGGGTAGGTAATAAGCTGAGGAGAAAAGGGACGACAAAGGAATCTGGTGGAAATGTCATTGTACCCCATGGTTTGAATGGCAGATCTTCCAGTGCACTCCAAAGAAAACTTATTTTGCCGTAAATCTTTGTTTGTTTTACTTCATGCAAAGAACTGGTAGAAGACAAACCATTTCACAACTCAGGTAAAGAAAAGTCTCACACAGCTGAGCTATTTGCAACTGTAAATAGGTCTTGTCCTATTGGAACATAATATGTCTTCTATTTAATGTGGAAAGCAAAAAGCAAAGAGGGGACTGAAGTGGTTATTACTTGGAGACCCGTTTAGAATGGAGAATGAAGCAAGACTTTAAGGCACGCACCAAATTGTGCTCAAGGCCCAGAGTAATGGCCAGATTCTCTGCAGACAATGAAAAGGAACCCTGCTGTTTGAAGTAACACTGCCATTATCCTGCCAATGAGCCCTTGCAATCCTGGGGTTATGGTAGGAGCAAAAGAACTTTAGTACAAGCAATGACAGCCAGTCCCACACCTTTTGAATGTGCCATGTCAGAGGAACACTGCAAGAGGAAATTGCATCCATTAGGATTACATTCTTCAGTCATTTGAAGGTTAATACTTTCAAAATAAATAAAAGGTCAAAAGCAGGTTTGCATTTTTCAGGTAAAAGGCTCGCATTGTAAACTCAGTCAGAATGGCTTAGGGTTCAATCAAAGGCTCAATTTTGCACCCACTTTCCACATGAAGTGTCTTACCTTTTTCTGTTTGAGATACCATTAGATTTCCACATTTCTCTATAAACCTAAAACTTAGAAAATCCCCACATATATTCTAATGTGTTTTCTTTCAATATTGAAATCAGGGGATGGATCAGCTGGGCACTGTCTCACACCACAGCTAGTTCTTTCAGAAAGTGTGTGAAATAATATTTGCATTAGTATATTTCTATAACAGCATGACAATATTTCTATTTTTATATTATTACATTGTGTACAAACATAAACAGGCAGTGCTACACCTATTCCAGTCTGAGGCTCTGGACCCAAAGAGCCACCACACCCCAGGCCACGGGACCAGGGCATTTAAATCGGAAATTTCACTTCAAGTGTCAAACCTTTGCCTCTCCTCCTTGTTACCTCATACAGCTGTTTCAGAGAGGTATTGAAATAATTTTTTGAAATAAATATTTACACAATTAAAATAGCCACATGTGCAAACACACTCCCGTGAGGGGTTGTCCACAGGGTTTTCTGACCACCTAAAATTTCGGGCTCATTGTCTTGGACACTACAGCATTTGCATTACCTGAAAATGAATTATTAAATGCTCAAAAAAAAAATGCTTAAAAAGCTCAAAACTTCACCTTGACGTTTCCAGAGGGGTTTTGTGGGGACTGCTTTCCCTCAGTGACAGGAGAGTTTTCCTCATGGCAGCAGAGAAGCCTCCCCTGAGGTGTCAGGAGTTTTCCCTCAGACGACAGGAGAGGATTTTCCCCTTGGGTGGCAGGAGGGGTTTTCCCTGAGGTGTCAGGAAAGATGCCTTCCCTCAGGTGACAGCACTTTTCCCTCAGGTGACAGCACTTTTCCCTCAGGTGACAATAATTCTTCCCTCAGGTGACAATAATCTTCCCTCAGGTGACAATCATTTCCCCTCAGGTGACAGCAGGTTTCCCTCAGGTGACAATAATGTTCCCTCAGGTGACAATAATCTTCCCTCAGGTAACAATAATTTTCTCTCCGGTGTCAATAATTTCCCCTCAGGTGACAGCACCTTTCCCTCAGGTGACAATAATCTTCCCTCAGGTGACAATCATTTTCCCTCAGGTGTCAATAATTTTCCCTCAGGTGACAGCAGGTTTCCCTCAGGTGTCAATAATTTCCCCTCAGGTGATTTTGAACTCTGCCTCTTCCCCCTCAGTCCTTGTGCCCGAGCCCAGGGCCATGTCTTTGCCATCTCACTGATCTCATGGTTCTTGCTCCCAAAATACCTGAGGGCTTTAATGCTAAAGGGCTGCTCCAGTCACAGCTCTGGGATTTTTGGGGACCACAGAGACATTCTACTGCTGTGTTGCTCTTGATTTTGCTGTCATTTTCCCGCTCACCCACAGCAAAACAAGTTCACAGAGGAAAGAGTCATTCAGAAGGGGGAAGAAGGGAGGTGCTACCTAAGTGGTGTTCTGTGTGTATCAGTAGATTAAGGAAAAGAATCCTTTTCTGCTTTGATAGGTATTTTCTTTGGGTTTTTACATTTTGGGCTTTTATTGAGAGAGGAGTGAACTCCACCTTTCCTTCTGGAGTATTCTGGAGTTTGGAAAGGGTTAAGGGAGATGCTGCATTTGGTGTATCCTCACCAAAAGCGCTGGCTTTTTCCATGTGGCAAATAAAAAGTGATTTAGCACAAACAGCTAAAAAGGGGGAGGAAGGAGCTGCAGTGTGAGACATGCAGTCATTGTCAAAGATTTCCTTTGCTGACTGTTACTTTGCAGATTTAGCAGTCAAAATTACATGGAAAATGTTGGAGAGGAAGGAAATTATCCCATTCAGTTTCTGCCATTGCTTTTATCTTGATTCCCTGGGGCTTTATGGGGGCAAATTGTAGTGCAGGCAAGAAGAGCCAGGAGGCTGGGGAGGGCTATCTGCCTTTAGGCAGTGAGTCTGAGGAAGAGATTTTTAGTGAATTTACTAAATACTGTGATCAGTGGTAGTTTATAGCTCAGGTATCAGCCTCTGGGTCCCTGCCCAGTGTTGCTTTGCTTTCACTCTTACTTAAAAACACATCTACATCCAGATAAAAGCTTCTTTGTAAATTTTATTTATTTGGAGGTTTCTACATGTGATGGAAAAGCTTTAAATGGTAGATGCAGAACTAGCTTTGGATCTAGACAAATTTTGCACTCACCAAAACAAATTTGAGCCAAATTTAGAAGTAGTGCCATATGACATGCTCTTGGGGAGTGAGAGGCTGGCTATAGGCCCAGATCTGACAAAGATCTTTTGCACATTTTTATCTTTATACTCTGTGAATAGTCTCACTGATCGTCCTGTCAACCTGAAGTACTAAAACATCATCAGGCTGGCCTTTAAGTTTTAAAAGATTGCTCTTTGAATCAAAGTACTTTTAAAAAAGGTATTTTTTAATTTGCTTTCTGTTTACTGAGCCTTAATGAAACATCTGTGTTGTGTTTTCCAGGTTTCTTTCTTTGCAATGACAGAAACTCTTTCTTCCCCCCCCACCTCCCCAAATGAATCTGGAGGTTCTCATGCAGCGTTATGACTTTCAGAAATGAGATTTTAGTCAGATATCATTGTAAGATTCTCGGTAGGAACTGAGAGAGTTGGCAACACAGGCAACACAGCACTGAGTCACTGAAACACTTGTTTAACACTTGCAGAAAGCCTTGGATCATCATCTCTTTGGGGCAAGTCTTAATGGTATCGTGGCTGAGGTGTGCACATGCAGTTATGTGTAAGTGTGCGTGGCTTCACTCTTCTCATGCTGGAAGTATCAGCTGCACTCTCTTCATTGCACCAGTTTCAGTCTCTCATGCAGCTGGTCCAAGGAAAGTACCAGTGAATTAAAGATAATCACAGGTTAATGACTGATGTTCTTCTCCTGTGGAGATCCTGGGGGGAGCGAGTAAGAAGGTGGCAGTTTGATTTACCTTTGGAGCAGGTGACTTTTGGAACCAGCCAGCATAACCACAGCAACAACAACAAAAAGAGCTCAGAAAAACATCATGGAAGTTCTCCAGATAACAACCAGAAAATTAAATGTTGTGTGAATGAGGACAACAAAATTAGCGTGTAGCTGGAAACAACAGAGGAGCAGGCATTCAAAGGGTATTATTGATGTATTTTAATTAAAAACTAAAGCAGCTTAGGGGCTGACCTAAAGTGCTGGCAGTGAAATCAAACCAAGTCCAAGAGTGTTTTACACACAGCACTCAGCAGCCCCAGCTGCCATCAGCCCATAGTGCTACGAGGTTCTACAAAGAGTGTCACTACACAGCCTCTGTCCCAAACATCTTGGTTTAGTGTGACAGAGAATGAATTTTACACACAGATAAATATAGCACAGAGAAGGTGTTTTTTTTATTCTGTGAAACAAAAAATACTTATGGGAGCACCTGAATACAGATCTCGAGTCTGAAGGGAATATTTGACCTACAGGAGTATTTTTCCTTGTCACTTTTCTGGCAATCCACACCATTACTTTTATTGTGTAATGGAATATTTTTATTGCAGGTTAACTGATGAGGTCAGTTAAACACATATTTACCCTGTATTTTTATCACAATGTGTCTCTGCCATGTTTTCCATGTCTACATGCCCACTGTAACCATTGTAGATGCCCATGGAAGGATGAGACATGGATCACTATAGGGAAAAGCAATGCTGTAGCTGCCCAGGTGGATGCATGTTTGAACACAGATAGCAAAAGTTACATAAATTAAAAATTTATTAAAATAGCGGGGCTATTAAAATCAATTTTCATAGCAAGCAAGCAGACAAAGGGAAGTGAAGACAGCTTTGCTTGACCTGCAGGACACAGATAAACAGTGAAGCAGGACTCAGCCAAAAATCCCCATGCCCATGGTTAGGGCTGGCAGATAAAGTTAATGAACTGTCAAAAACATACTGTGGCAGTATCTGTCTTTTCAGACTGCAGAAAATGTGTTTCCCTTGCAAGATACTATCTTTAGCCAACCTTCCTCTAAGCCTAATTATCTACAGATTGTAATGACTGATTTCCTCATACTGATCCTTCCTTAAGCACATCCTTCTTTGGGGGGAGACTGTGGGCAAAGGTGTTACAGCATCTCTAAGTGTTCTGTGTTGGTACAGCCCTGGCATTGCTTAGACCTTGGTACAAATGTGATTCTGCATAATTTTTCTTCTAAAGATCCTAGTTTTTTACAAAACTTATACAGGAAAATTAACTTCTCCAAAATTCCTTGAGAAGTTTTCTTGTGTCTATACTTCTCCAGAGAATGCTTACAGAATGAAAAGTGTGGGCTGCAAGGCTTGTTCCAGAGTTCATCAAACACAAAGACTTCCTTTGACTTTCAGAACGCTACGTTGGATTATTGAAGGCATCATAAATGACCCAGAAATTGTTTGGAAAATGCACCTGCTGTGCTAGGCAAGTGGCATAGGAATCAAAATCCTAAAAATTGTACCCAGGAGATTTTTGGCTTCATCAGGTCACTTGTGAGAGACCCATACCAGGTTCTTTACAGCCACTGAAAGGAAAGCCTAAACCATGTTTTGAAATGCAAGTCATGCTCTCTTTCAGTATAGTCTGCTCTGTGTAGACAGAGGAGTAATAAATGGTTTCTGGGACAGCATATTTAGTTTAATTGCTACTTCACTCAACAAAACCCTGATAAAATCCATAATAAGCAAAGAACAGTCCATAAGCTTTTTAATGGTTGCAATATATAGGGATTGCCATTTGTCTTGCTGGCATTATTTATAAGAAACCTTCTACTACATATATGTTGGGGCTTAATTTCAGCTTTTTATGGCCAATCCTGACTAAACAACACCCCATATTGTAGTCACTTTATTAAAACAATTGGAATATGATCCTATTGTAATTTTGTATAATATTCTTGAGAAATGGTTTTTTAATGTTAGTGTGGTGGTGGCAATTAATTCTCAGTTGCTCAGCATTCTGGCACCTGCATATATGTCTATATATACTGAATATATATATACTATATAAATATTTATGTGTGTGTGAGTATTTTTAATGGGGGACTGGCTACTTGTCAGATTAGCATATTAGAGGACAATGATAAAAGGGATGCATTTTACTCCAATAATACAGTTTAGCCAAATATAATCAAATACTGTCATCAACCCTTTGCAAATGGGTTTGCATTTTTTTCTGTAAAGAGGTGTGATTTTCATTAAGATCTACCTTAGATATAAATCACCCAAACAAATAATTCATTAGGCTGCAATATCTAGAAGCACCAAGGGCACTGAACATTTTCTAAAGTAAAGGATTTAAAAAGTTTGATTCTCCCCCCGCCCCTATTTGGACACTGCAAATTATGAGAGTTATAATCATCAGAGCTTTCATATATATCTTTGACTTTGAAGAAAGAACTTAATACAGAATATGTTATACTTGAAGCTAATATATTAACATTTTTCTCATCCAAAATTGAGGTTGAGCAGGAAAATCATCAGAAAATAAACATTTGTTTAAAGAAGATGAAAGCTATTTTAATTTTGTTTTCTGTTTTAATTTACCTTGAGATTTTGCAATCCTTTTAGAAAACTAACATACTGTAGAGGAGGACTGTTATTTTTAATTTAAACTTCCTCTCCTTATAAACCACTTTTATATAGTTACCTATGAAGTTTGAACAGCATTTCTTCAGATGTTGCTCTCATATATTTGATGGCTGGTCTGTGTAAAAATATTAGTAAATAATTTAATGTTTATTTTTTAATATGAAAATTCAGAGGAATCTTGTATGACTTGACAGACAATCTCAGTGGTATTACCATGCTGCCCTCTGGAGTACACTGACAAAGCACCACATGGTGAAAGTTTTATAGGCATCTGCTGTTCCTCTTTGCATCCAAGAAAATTATCACTGCAAAAAGGAAAGCCTTGGCTAAGCTCTTTGAAAAGCAGGATGAGTATGTAATGTTTCACTCCACTTAGCCCAGAATTCTTTGGGTATGTATCATGTTTTCACTACAGATGTATTACTGCATAGGATTTCATCCCTGGCTAGAGCCCAAAGTGTTTGATGAATAATAATACAAAATATAAGTCATTATTGTGGGATCACCCCATGGCTTGTGTTCAAATTCTTTAGTGTAGCTTTTAATTTTTGGTTTAGAGTCACCAGATTGAACTTTCTCAGTAAAACTGAGGTGCAAGAGCAGTGTCAGCCTGTCTCGTTCAACCCAGCTTCTGTGGCTCCTGTGTAACCCAAGCCTCAGAAATCCTGACTCTACTAAGAGACAATAGTAGGTATCAAAGACAACAGTAAAACACATCATTTGTCTTCACAAGCTCAAAAAACCCTGAGACATTTGGAAGACATATGCATCTGTTGTTTCCTAAATTAATTCATGTTTCTCCAAGATGTGTCTTGTGGAAAAATTAGAAATTCCCCTTCACTCCTCCCTCTTCCCCCTCCCTTCCCCAAATTGCTTTAAATCCATATAAGAATGAAAACAAAGGTCAGGCATTCGTTATTGCTAAGTTCTGGGGAAAAAAAGCAAAAAACAACCAACCAAACAAAACCAACAAAAGAATGAAAAAAAAACAGACATGAAGTTTGGGCTCAGTTTGAATTGCTTTAATGTCTTTTGAGGAATCCTAATGCTTGATATTTAGTATAAAGATAGCTGGAAGTGGGGTTAAAAATTCCACAAGCAGAAAGTACAACAAACACCTCCTATCCTGCTTCTCCAGTACAGAGATATATATCATGTCTATAATTTATGTTCATTTCTGGGTCCTTTCTCTGCTTCCACAATAGAAAACAAAGCACAAATTAAAAGAAGAGATTGTTATCTTCAGAAGTGGTTTTGGGGGGCTTTACAACACCTGGGAGCAGCTAATTAAACTGCTAGAAGTTGTTAAATATTTTAAGTCCCTTTCCATTGGCAGTCAACAGGAATTAGGTTCCTTATTTCTTTAAGTCCCTTTTTAGTGTAACAAGGTCCCTTTCTTTAGGTGCCTAAGGACTTCTGAAAATCTGCTTTTCTCAAGTGTAGAGTCCTAGGTGAAGCAAAAAGAAGATGTAAGCTAAGTGACAGGAATTGCAGGTCAAATGCAGACTGACAAGTCATGAAAAATTTAGATCACTGACAGGAGTCTGCAACACTCACTGTGGTGAGAGCAGCAAACTGCATGCCAGTATAACCATATATATGGGAAAAACCACCTGTGAAAATGTAGGGATTCTGCAGGGAAGCCAGAGGAGTCCCCAGGATACTGGCAGTGATGGAAACATCAAGGCATTAAGGTGTTAGGGCATGAAGACAGAGAGGTACCACAGCTGAGATGGACTCTAATTTCCATGAAAAACCTGGATAAAGGGGCATTCCTGGATTTGAGGCATTTGGATGGGAATTGTCGCTGGAGGCATGGGGGGAGAAAAATATGACTAGCTACACAGTTGTTTTTCCAAAGGATATCATAACCTCTTACAAACATTAAATTGAATTGTTAATTACTTCACAGTGATATTGCACAAGCAGCAGTGTAAGTACAGGTGGTTCAGCTGTGGAATCCGAAGTGTCCTGGGCACTGCAGCTGCTCAGTTTTGGATCGGACCTGCACTGTCCGAATTCCTCTTGGAGAGCAGCTCAGCTGGGAAATGTGTGTTGGTCTGGTTCTGATGACTGATTGCTGATGGAACAGGAAGGGAAGTAAGCACAGGGGTCCTGCTGTTTAAATCCTAAGCAGACAGCACTGCCTCCTTTATGCTGGAGTTTGTCCTAGTAAAAGCTCACTCTGACTTTTTAGAAGGCTTAAGGCTCTAACTCCCTCTGGCAATTTTAGAAATACCACCTTCCATTAATAATCTTTAATGAGGGAAAGTTTAATATGTCTAAATAATTGTTTGGGGAGTATATTCCCCATACAAGTGAGGACTTCTTTGTGTGCACATGACCTGCATAGTGAAAAAAAATCCCACATTATTAGTATGTTTTAATTTTTTTTTCTTTGAGAAAAGATGGCATCAGCAAATCAATCCACAATATCCTGGTAAATATTTTTAAAGAGGATCCAAAAACAGATCAGAGCACAAAAATGGCTTTACTAACAGCTTCTACTAAGATTAAATATATATAAATATATGTATATATCTCCCAAGACAAAATACACAGCTTCATATAATCTGCTAAAGAGAAAAGTAAATATTTTGCAACCACAAATGAAGTCAAAGCATAACATTGTGGTGAGACTTAAGAGGAGTTAACAGACCAAAATGTCTCATTATTTCACAAATTATAGCAGCATGAAAAAATACTCCTTTAGTTTCAGGATACTTAGCTCTGTTTCATGAAATAAAAATATGTGGTTAAAACAAAGCAGCGTTTCAAGCCCAGCGCTGGGCTCTGGCTGGGCTCGGTGTGGTCCGTGGGTTGGCGGCCGTGAGAGTGGCACCCACTCCACGCTTCAGGGATGAGAAATGTGCTCCTTTCACCCTCGCTGGCACACGGACACAGCTCCACGCACAGCACCATCCTGGGCCCCCATGGACGAGCGGGAACTTCTCCCTGCCACACAAGTTAGAGTTTCGGGATCCTTTTGCTAACGGTATGGATCAAAACATTAAGGGCAGAAATGCACTTGGTGGCCTTGACCTGGTCTGCAGTGAGTGCCAGGAGCCAAGTTCTGCCCTCAGTTACACCCTGGAGCTCCCCTGAAGTCCGCAGTGGTGCCAAGTGTAACTGAGGGAAGAATTCAGCTGTTCAAATACGTCCATGGTTACCAAGCCAACTGGCAGCGATTGCAAGGGAATAATAGGAGTGTTGAGGGCAAGAACTGAGGAGCCTTCGCAGGGCGGTCTGGAGATCTGCACACTGCTTGTCTGCAGACTGTCTGGCCTCCTGAAGTCAAAGCTATTAGTTTTTCCTACTCGCTCAAATGTGCTGCAGACAAAAAGAGCCTTTCACTGGTGAGCACTGATAAATGCCCACCAGCCAGGGCTCCTGCCCCTCTCAGGGCATTGTAGCAGCAACCTTTTGTTTGTGCCAGACCTAATCTTGAAGTTTCATGGGGCAGAGAGCAGATCTGAATGCATTTCATATTTCTAACGCAGCATATCATTACTGTTATTAATGAAGTAGAGCTGAGTGGCTTCCAGGCTACTTGCGGCACAGACAAACCCATCTTCTGGCAGCACAAGTTAGTTATTCAGTGCTTCATGTTACCAAAACAGGGAACAGGCTTTCTGGCTCCTACAGTGACTCCCATCTGAGGGAACCAGAGATTCTTTTCTTCATTTCACAGATGAGGAATCAAGATCTGAAAGCATTTGTCATATGAGAAGAAAGGAACTGGAACTCTGGTATCCTTTGCTGTAGTGCCCTTGTATGTCAGTGGGTACACCCTGACCAGTTTGTACTACATGAGCTGTGTGTAGGCTTAGTGAAGTCCCACAGCTGTAAACTTTCAGAGTAGAAGACTTCCTGACACTGAATAACCTTGAGTTCTGGTTCTAAAATGGAAAACAAGCCAAACCAGTCTTTTTATGGGACAAGTAGATGCTTTGAACTCCTGCTCATATAGCTGTATACTATTTGAAAAGTGTGAACTTCACCAGAACGGATTAAAATCCCCTGCTAGCCATTACTATTCAGTTTCATGGACAGAAAACAATAAAGATGCAATGAAAAAATCAGTTGGATTATTCTGATTGGCAGTCATTTTGTTTTGAAAAGCTCTTTAGACAGGCAAATTATCAAAAAGAATTGGATGGAATATCTAATGTGGAACAGGTTAGAATTAATCAATCAGACTTTCAGTTGGAATAAGTCTTTTTTGGTCCACTTAAAATAGCAGAAGTGTTCTTATTTGTACCAGTTCACTTTTCCCCATCCCTTGCATTACTCACACGTTGTCATTTGAAAAGGTCTTAAATACAATAAAATTAACAGGAAAATCCAGGAATAAATACACAGTGAGGCACTTTTGTTTTGTGAGTTCTATAACTAAGAAATCCGTAATCACTATAATAATTTCCTTAATGCCTAGCATGTTGATCCTTCCATTTCCTCTGGGGAAAATTCAGATTAACTGTTTATTGCAATGTGTGCAGTTCCTATCAATTACTGCAATTATGTAAAAAGAATTTGCACTGGGATGGTATTGTGCAATCTGAAAGGTGTAAGAGGGTCACTTCGCATGGAATATATAAAGACCAAACTCATATTTCCAGTTATTTCTGGAAGGAAATATGCAAACAGTTTTCTACAAGGAACTATATACTGCCGTATTTAGAATTTTAAGTAAGAAATTATTCAATGTTTCAAATCTGTAGGGAATGTGAAGCAGGAAGAATGTTATTCTCTTGAGCAAAGATTTGTCCATTTGATTCATAAATAAATTTTGCTTATCTAAAGCACTTTCTTCCCAAAGATACAGAACCAGAAATGGTTCAAAAGGGAAAGATTGACACATGAAATGTCTCAAACGTGGCCTCAGTGTTTTCAGGCATCTGTTGGACAGCATGTTGAAAGACAACACCCAGAGGTGGGAGGGCACAGACAAGGTACTGAGCTGTAAAATGAGCCCATTCTAATTATGCTAAAAGATCCTGTGTCTTCAAATGGATGAACGTCATTTACTGAATCACTCCTCCTTGAAGACACTGCTTTCTAATTATATATTTTCTCTGGAGAGAAAGCCATCTTCAATTCCTTTTTTTCTATTTTCATTGAAAAAGAAAATTATCTCTCAGTTAAAAAAAAGAAAAAGGATGGAAATTAAAACTCCCTTTACAATTTCTGGTTTTTTCCTTCCACAAGAAGAGAGGATTGAAAGAAAATACCTTATTTAAAAGACAAAAAACAGTCCATTCCTTCCTTGCTGTCCTTTTAAAATTGGAGCAGGGCAGTCAAAATGAGAACTGGCATTTAAGCATTAAGCATAAGTCCTCTCCATATTACAGCAGGAGGACCAGGCTCAGGTGGCTGACATGGCATAAAGTGGACATGGAACACTGTGAGGTTGGAGATATCAGAGGTCCAGAGGAGAGTCAGCCTGAAGAACATTTTGGAAAATGGGCAGGGACATGATCTACCAGTATAGCCCTCTTAACATGTGTCCTGAAGTTTTAATGCTGTGTGACTGTATCCTTTTTTAAAATCTGAATTTTAAATCATTTAATCATCGTCCTAAAGTGGCTTAGAATTTCATAAATACAGGCATTCTTAGACTGATATGGTTTTAAAGGTTGATTTAAAAGAGCCTTTTCTATCATTGAAAGTGTGAACATGGGATATTTTAATCAGACAAGGAAGGTGTTATTTTCTTTAGAATCACTAATGAGAATTCTGGAAGAATAAAAAAAACCAGAATAAACCCCTCTATTCTAGAAGAATAAAAAACTCCAGAGAATGGAAACTTGTATTATAATCATGCTGAGTATATTAGAACAGCTATTAGACAGCATGGTACACTAATCCTGGTAAAATACAGTGCTGGTAATCAGCCTCTGTGAAAAAGCCAGTTCTGCCAGCACAATAAAACAGAAGCAGCAATCAGTTTCCCATGCAAGGGGTCCTTCCTGGCAGATACAACTCAGGAAATATCTTAAATATGCAGACTACTCAAAAATGTTCTGATCTGGTCAGAGAGAAATTAATTACACTGCAGATAATGAATGCATACACCCTGTGATGTGGATGATTCACTTTAAAGTATGCCATGTATTCCAGTACATTTAGCTGATTAGCAGGGAAAACACTAAACACTTTTGACAAATATTAGTAATTTTCTGATTGTTGAATTTACTTACAGTGACGGTGAGTTTACTGAGTTGCTGTTGGAATTTTTCTACAAGGAACACCTTTATATGCTTCATTCATGTGGAACATCTGAAGTGAATAACAAGGAACGGATGGAATTTTCAAGAGAAAAAAGAAAATAATAAAATGCCCACCATAAAAACTAATTATCTATAAATAATCTCAATCAGGAAAACCTTTACCCCTGAGAAAATCCAAGGCTGTCTTTTTAGTAGCTCTTTCCCTTGTGACAAGAGCAAACTTTCCCGTACCACAAATCATTCCTGTCTATCATTCTGATATAATCTGAAGGAAAGTCATCTTGCCATCAGAATGTGCCCCATCTTTTTCAGGCTCAGAGAGGGACACCTTTGCATATTTGGTTGGTAAGACTTACTGTGCTTAGAATCAGCAATTATGAACTTTTTAGCTGTTTTTTTGCACTTTAGACCAGCGATTTCATTTTTGCATTAAGTCCTTCCTTAATTGTCTTCTCAAGATTAACACAATTCTGCTGGTGTTCTTCTTTTGGATCAGCTTCTCTAATTACCATTGTGTTGCCCAGTTTATATGACATCAGTTGCACTGTAGAAGAAAGATGCTGGCCTTTGCCAAGAGGATGTAGGAAAAAGTTCCATGGATTTAGCATAATAGTGCTGTTTATTCAGGAATTCAATGTTTGTTTTCTATTTCCTTGATGGAATGGCCTCTCCTTTAATCTCATGAAGTAGCCTGGCTCAATCTCTTCTGGAAGCTGATTTGAACTAAGTGACTTCTGAACGGGGCTGTTTCCTACACCTTCAGCAGCTTCTCTTCTTGTATCACACCTATCATTAAGGTCACAGGGCAAAACCAGCTCCAGATCCATCATTAACAGCTTGAAGAATTCTTGGTTCTCTTACTCACTTTCTTATTCCATTGCTGTGGTTGCAACAATAGCAAAATATTTGACTGGAAAGCAATATTCTTGTCTTAATGCAGGTCGAGCCTGGTTTGATCACAAGCTTAGAATAAGCAAATAGTTTTTCTTCAGTGGGAAATAGCTGCATTTTCTATTGCTCTGCCCTTATGTACATTACAAAGAAAATAACCAGCTAAGGGCCAGGTTTTTAGGTGCTTTTTTCACTCTTTGGTAGCCTGAGGGGAGATGAATTCTTTGCCAGGCCAGGAGATTTGTGTGCCTGGTTTGAGTTACTGGCTGCGTGGGTTTGCACTGCACAAAGAATTGCAGTAATAAAAAGCTCCTTCCAAGCCCACATTATTGGTCATCCGTGCTGGGCAGATGCTGGAAGATGTGAACTGACACTGACACTAGAAAGTGGGGTATCAGAAGGTCCTGAATGAGGACTTGACTAAACATGGGGATTGGAGAGGGACCAGAAATGGGAGGAAGGTGCTAAGATTGTGGCCTTTGCTGGAGCAGATCACTTAGAGAGGCATCACTGCTGCATCCTGGGATGAGAACACAGAGGTAAGGGTCAGCTCCTGCAGTCACTGCAGCAGTGAGGATCACTTGCAGGATGGATGGTAAATCCAAGACAGGATTGATTCTGGGTTGTTCTTACTCACAACAGTGCAAAATGACAACATTCCACTGGTTTGGTTGTTTTATAAAGGTCATAAAACGTTAGTCCAATGCAGGGCAAAAGGAAATGAAGATCTGATCTGTAATCTGCTTCTTATAACACCAGAGGGCTGTTGCAGATCTCACTGGCACTCCTGTTTGGTATTTTTATTAAAGTCGAGAAACAAATGTTACAAATTTGACTTGGATTTTACCATTTTTAGCATTCCATTTGCTATAGGGTGAAGTATATTTGGCTAGATGTTATTGCAGGGTACTTGCACATTGCAAGGAAGAAGTGTACAGAAATAGAAAGAGATTTGCTTTGAATTATAAGAATGGGTTGCTTTTCTCTGTGTTCTCCTAGGAATTACTCTGAAGTATTATTCCTTCTGTAGTTGCAAGCTACATAATTCAATTAACTGAAAAGAATGACAAAAAGAATGACTTTTTATAGTATACTTTCACCAAATGAAGAAATGAAGACAGCTACCTAAATTATGTAAAATTGCCCATACTGAGAGGCTGGTGCAAACTTCTTATGAAAACTGATGTGACATTTCATCCTTTGTCAATAAAAGAAAGCAATTTTACAATATCACATTTTGATATGATATAGAAGTTACCAAACTACTTAATCTCAGTGGGACAAACCATGAAGATAATATTCACTTGCTTTGGTAAAAAGGAAGGCATAAAAAACAACTTACAGTTTGGATCCAAAAGAAAGTCATGAGAGAGAATGTTATGTGTTTCATTTTTACTTTGAGCCATGTTTGAAAGAGAACAATCTTTGAATCCTTCAAAAGCTTTACATTTCAGTTTCAATTTCTAATTGTACCTTTAGGCTTAAGCAGGTGGCTACTGAAGTAAAAAAAGAACTTTTAAAGATTTCAGTGCATATTGAATGAAGCTCATACTTACTTCTTATATTCATATATATTCCATATTTTATTATATATATTCATATGTATTACATTCATTATGTTCCATCTTGCTGTGGAATATACTGCAAAAAAGAGTATTCCTGAGGAACTTTTCCCAGTACTGTTCAAACTGAGTGTATAATTATCCTAACCTTTCCAGTTCCTGAGCAGTACCTCTCTTCAGAGAAATAATAATGAGTTTCAAATTAGAGGAATGCAGAAAAGACTTTTTTGTTAACCTTTTCCTGCAAATATTTTAACTCTGCACTCTTTTCGCTGGTTACAATCCATACTTGAAGTTCTCTTAACACATTTTGAAGTACTGACTCAAAATTCAAACCAAGAGTTTAATGGGCTCTGGTAAGTTTTGGATCAACTATTTTGGGATGAATATTATTTTTTTTTTAATTTGAACTTTCCTCTTGCTGCACCAGTAACAATTACAGTCATCAGTAAACATGAGATACTCAGTGCTGACAGCCAAAGTTATTTTAGTCACATCCTACCTAACAGTGCTCAGAATCTGTACAGTTAAAATATGTTTTTCCTTTGGCAGCCTTTTTTTGTGGTTCAGCATCATTTCCCTTCAAGTGTTTTATCAGCATCCAGAAGTTGGTTTCATAAACCAAAACTTTAATTATAATTCTTTTCATTATGAGTCAAGGGACTAAATATTGACCAAGAAATTGCCTTATTCTTGAATGTTGACAAATTTTTCCCATATGAACTCAGGAAAACCTTGATGGGAAACCATCTGTAGGCCACCTGAGAGTTCTGGGTGTTTTATTTAATAGAGGGAGACACAAGCCTCTCCTGGCTGGGGATTATTGGCTCATTGAGCAACTCCACTCCTGTGATGTTTTCTCTGAAGATAACAGTCTTCACTTTTTTAGCATAGTTTCCATCATGCCTTTCGTCTGAATTTTGGAGCTTTTTCATTGTTGCAATCTTATTTCACTCCATATAAATAGAGGACAGATCACAGGGCCTGGCCAAAAGTCGTTATGTCATTCAACAGAATCCTAAACTTCCTAGATCAATGGATGGGAAATGTAATCTTTTTATCTAATGCTTCCATGTGCCATATTAAAACATGATATTTGAGTGGTATGGCAGAGGCTGAGTCTGTGCACAGCACTAGATGGCAGTACCATATTGCACTTCCAGGGAAATCATCCCCTCACTGTCATTACTCATCTGGGCTGGGAAATGTAAACTAAGTGCAAAATAGAACCACATTTCTTCTCGGAGTTTGTTTTGGTCCACAGTCTGAAGTTGATCTAAGCTGCCCACAAACCCCATTTCTCATGCTGCAAACAGCACACTGCCCTGCAAGGGCCAGCTAATTAAGCTCTTTATGTATCTGCCAAGAAAACTGTAGATACTGTTAGTTCAGACACCAGTAAAATCCAACAGCTTCGTGCATATCACATTAGGCAAATCTGCCATCGTGCAATTGCACTAAATATTAGATAAATGTGAATATGTAACCGGTATTCCTTGGTTCCATTAATTTATTGCTCTGAATAACATCCTCAAAGAGGAACAAATGTCTCTTCCCAAGTTGATGTACATCAGTAATGTTTTCCAATGGGGAATTTCAGCGTTTCTTCCTTGGAATCATCAATCTTCTGCACAGTAATTAGACCCATATGAAAGACGGTGTAAAAAGAAGCACAGAAATATTAAGTGATCCTTACATGGACCTCATAAACTATTAATAGAATTGAGAGAATAATCCCATTCAGTCCTGTCGAATCTAAAGGCTGGATTTCTAACCCTAAATGGGATTAGCAAAATTTCCAAGCTTTTAATCCAGCTATTGCTATTCTTTGAAAGATTTGTCTCTAAAAGTCCAGACACTTTGAAAGATTTCTCTCATTAAATGACCACGACCTAAACAGATTTGGTCTGGACCCTAATTTTAATAAAATATTATAAATTTAAAAACCTTAGATCGTGATGAATTATATACATAGTACATTCTAATCTGCCTTTGTAAATGAAAGCAGAGGGCAGCCAATTGCAGATACAGTGTTGGGGATTTTGCACTTTGGTAATTTGTTTCAGAATGGGCTTCTCTGCCACTGCCTGATGTTCAGCTGTACATTATGAGATTGCAAAGCAGAGTGTTCGGTATGCAAAAAATATTTTAGGATGTCCCAGTTTGTGCGAGGTCTCACAGCCAGGATTTTACAAGCAAGAAGCAGACACTCGTGCTAAATTTGGACAAAAATGGCCCCAGCCTGCTCAGTGATGCCACAGTCCCTGATTTCCATTTTCCAGGGACCTGTTTTATACAATTGTCACCACTTGGTGTCACCAAACAAACCCGGGAACTCTTCACAGGCTGTTTTTAAGTAAGTGATTAAATCACTGAATTTGGAAAAATACAGTTTCCTCAGTATGAGTGAAGAATTTACAGCCCTAAAAGGTTGATTGGAAACCTATCTCCTGAAGAGAGATTACTTGTAGATTCTTCTCCTTTTCTCACTATTGGAGATTCACTTTGTAAATATTTTTTTGGTAATCTCTTTTCTGCATATTGGAAAGTGATTTGGAAAATGTGATAAGTTTCTAAGCACTGTTCATCTTGCCACGTGCGACTGGCTTAGAAGAGTGTCTAATGCTAAGACACTGTAAGGATTTAGTGAACTTAAACACTGAAGCAGAAAATAAGTAGGGGAAATATTAGAAAATCCATGTTTTTTTGGGTTATGAGCACATCAGAGAGGCTGGTGGGTAGGGGTCTCTTTGGTGACTGCTGTGTCATCTCTTGGAAAAAAAAAAAGGAGTATGGGACTGAGAAGACATCAGAATTTACAGCTGGTGGAAATACCAAGAGATAAAGTCATAGACAACCAGGCGAAGCTGCAGATTCTGGGACCTGCAAAGGTCCAGATATAAGTTAGACCTAATAGGGACAGACTGATCATACAGAATAGCTATGAGAAAAAATAAATCAGTCAATTTTTTTTTTTCATTTGCCTAAAGAAATACAAAATATTTGGTGAATTTGGGGAGGAGCAGAAGGAATATTTTACAGTTATCTATGCAATTTTGACTAATAGTCCAAAAGATATTACCAGCGAAAAGTTTAAGAGACAAAATTGCATTTCACCCATTGTGGTTTCATTAGCAGTAAACAAAAACATGAGACTGAGCTCTTCCCTGTTCACATGGTGACCAGGAAAAATTCAGAAAATAAAAAAATAATAATAATAATGTCTTTTGTCATGCTGGAAGTGAACAGGAACTGAAAAGGGCCTGGGCAGGTGAAAGGCAAAGCAAAGGTCTCACTGTCTTAGAGCAGGACTTCACCCTGTGTTTCCAGCTGGCAGTTGCAGACTGTAATTAATATATCTAAGACCAAGGTTGGCAGCTCATCATTTTGCTGAGTTTCATTATTCAGGGAAGACTTAAAACTTCCAGTTTCCAAATCTCAGTATGTACTTGGCTTTCAAGCAGTTTTGCAGAGTTCAAGGTCAAGGAGCCAGCAAACAAACTTTAAAGATACTCATGATCTTTGGGGTCAGATAACAGAGGGATGTGTTTTGTGTGCATTGGAGTAATCAGGGAATTAACACAATTTTGAAGGTATTGTTTTGAAGTTTCTGTTTCACTGAGACAATGCAACTGCAGGGTAAGATTTCAGTTTAATATCTGCCCCAGAATTTACCTCTGTGTGTGATTCTCACATAGCCCCCAGTGAGGGTCCTTCCTAGAAACTCGTACTCACAACTCAGAATTTGCCTCAGTGTTTTCTTCAGCAGTGGCCACGTCCTACATTTTTTCATATGCAGAACCATTAGAGATGTACTTCAGTCTCTGAATAGCATGAATTAGCAAAATAATTATGTTTTCTCCAGCCAAATAATTGCTTTATCGATTTTTTTTTTCTGGTGTTTTTCCAACTCTACGTGAAACATCAGGAAAAAGGAAACCAAATGCTGATGTGACTTCTCAGATTAAAAAAAAAAAGAAGAGAGAGAGAGAGAGAGAGATACTGTGTCTACATGGCTTGTGTTTCCCAAATGCCTGCTGTTGTCCCTGCACAGATGATGAGCAGTGTGTGCCCGCTGGTGCCCTTGTTTGTTACACGGTACCTGTGGCCCTTTCCGACCGCTTTGATGCTCCTTCCTGGCTCTCCCGTGTTTGGGTACCCAGTTTCCTGTAGTCTTTCCTCACTCCTCCGCTGTACGTGCTGCCCTTTTCCAGGTGCTGCTTTGCCCTCAGTTACTTCCCATGCATGCCTCTGTGTGCGTAGGTATTTGTGCCTTCCTTCCCCTCTGCCACATTCCAGGCAGCGAGCCCTCTGCCAGCTCACTCACCAGGCTGCCCACACAAGGTCACGCTGTGAGACAACGAGGCTGCCAATTTAGCAACATCACCCACTGCACCAGAACACTGAGGTTTGGTTTGTCAGCATCCTCAAATTATCAGCATCTGCTGCCTTAAGTCCATTAAGTGACGATCCTATTTCCTCTGCATGCGTGGTTTGCTCTCAAGGTAACTCTACCGAAGCCAGGATAATACTGAATATATTTACTTCTATCCTGTGATGCCCCTTTGGTTCCCAGGCTGTGCTGTTCCAATACAAATGAAGTAAAATAGCACTTGAAGCAATGTGGTGAGTGGGCTGCATTCCTTTGAGGTTGCTGGCTCCAGGGGGCAGTTCAGTCCCTTGCCAGGCATGGTCAGCAAGGCTTTGAAGAGATGAACACCTTTGTACCTGGACTGTGCTGTCCATCCCACCCAGCTGTGAGAGGAGGAGGGAGTTATTTGCCTCTGCAGATTTAATCCTTTCTCTCTCTTTAGTCCCCAGTATTAACTGCTTTTGAGCAATGGAAAATACTGATGGTAGTTGAAAAATGTTAAACAGTTTCACAAAAGTAAAAATACTATTTTCCTTATTTTTCGGCAACAATTGGAGCATTGTCCTCATTTCCTCCCCAGACCTGAAGATTTATTTTCCTTGTTGCTATACCTTTCTTTGTGTCTTTCTCTAGACCATTTTATTTTTAATAATTAATAACCCAAAAGTGGGAGGAATATGAGGTGGGGAAAGCTTAAATGCTTTGTGTTTGCATTTGAAATGAATCCAGTAACGACTTTTAATGCACGTTTTAAAACCAAGTGAAAAATTCAAATTAATTTTGTTGCTTATTTATGTACTTTACTGCGTGACAAATTTCACTAGTACTTGAAAAGAAAAAAACTGCTTGAGGGATAGTATAGGGGATGTAAACAAAAACATGACTTTGCTTGACAAACAGCAACTGACAGAGAGGAATCCAAAGTGAAAGGCTCAGTATTTGTCCTTTTAACCCACCTAAAAGCATGTGACATCAGAATAGCCTTCTACAGTATTTGCAATTTCCTCTGCTATCCCCAGGGAACCAGAGGAGCTCTGTGGATGCTTCACTACCAAAAATAGACCTCACTGTCGCTGGGCTTTCACTCATTTGATCTCTGCTGTGGAAACCACTGAAGGTGTATGACTGAGACTGCCCTTCTGAGGAGCTGAAAAAGGAATCCTTTTTGTTTTCCTTGTTTGCTGCTCTAGGCAATGAACTTACTCCCCCTCATTTTTCTTATTTCAACAGTTACAAATTCCAAAAGACATAATTCTTATTCCCACAAATATGCAGATGAACAGATTCACATACATATTCTGGGAATGCAACCAAGAACACATGCAAGATTTTTATAATACAATAAAAAGCAGAAGCAGCAACAGGCATAAAAATAATAGATGGGCAGAAGGAGATCCTTGAGAGTGATGTTTGTGCTTGTGCTCTGGAGCAGGAAGCATGGCCAGGTTGGTAGCTCACTGGGCTACGATGTCAAGAGGTCAGATCACACATTAGGATTTGGGCTCATCCCAGCTGTTGACACAGTATTGAAGGGGGAAGGGAAAGGGAAAGGCATGTGACAGTAAAGGACATTGTATTCAGCAGTAAATGCTGATTGGAAATATCCATCACTGGACCAGGGAGAGGAAAGTCCATTATAGAACCAACACAAAGATTCCTTCTTCCTCTGTTCCTAAATACTGAGTTATGCTGGTAACGAGCACCAGATCTGGTGAAGAAGACTGTATGTACTAACACTAAATATTCTTTAATATTAATTTTAATTAAATGTGGCTGAATATACATTCCTATCTGACAAAAAGAGAACCTCCCCATGTATAAGGCTAAAATCTTGGGAGTGCCATTTGGCTCAGATGCTGCCTTTAAAAACACTGTGCTGTGATAGTTAAGGTAAAACCAGAGGATCATCATGGAATGCTTAGATATCCTAAACCTGCATTTCATCTTCTCTTTTTATTCCCCCTCAGCCTCGCCTGGGTGACCCTTTCCCAGCTTTTACCCTTTCAGATCCGACCTGCAGCTGCTGGATGCAGCAGGAAATGAGCAGTAACAACTGGCACCAGTAGCATTTCTGTGAGTGTGCAGCACAGCCCCAGTTTGTCTGCCATTGCTGGCCTTTTCCAAGTATAGTCATCATGTTTTCATTCAATAATGTACTTATTATGATATTAAGCTTGACTAGCAAAGATTCAGAAAGTCTGCTTTCATTTAATTTAATTTAAATTCCCCAGGTTTCTCACCAATCCCTACCAATAATTTTAGTTAAAATAATAAACTAAGGTAATAATGCAGCCCACAACAAGCACGTTACCAAAAATGTGTATGACCACGTTTCTGAAACAGATCTTAATTATAGGTTTTTCATACACTTGTTGATCTCATTGTATCTCAGTTCAAGCTGGTCTGTTAAATAACAGCATTTGGAAAGAAAATAATGCTGCCTTCTCAGAAGGATTCACACTGTAATCTCCTGGATTTATTAATATTAAAATTCATATAATAATTCAACTTGGAAGGGACATATGGGATCATCTCATGATCTGGTACAACCCACAGCCCAGTGCAGCACCAAATTTGAAGCTGGCTCTAATTTCAAGGTCAGATAAATTGCCCAGGGCCTTCTCCATCTCAGCTTTGAGTATCTCCAAAAATGGAGATTTCAGAGTCTCTCAAAGCAACGTGGTTCATTGCTGATAATCATCACTGTGAAAAGCACTTCCCTTATATTGACATAAAATACTCTGAAATCTACTGACCATAAAAAAAAGAAAGGTGAAGAACCAAATATTAATTCTGTACTCAAGTAATATTTTCACAACAAACTTACTAGCAAAGATATTGAGCACACAGAACTACTAGTCTGAAACAGAGGATGGGTTAAACACATAATTGTGAAGGAATTGTAATTCCCTTTATGCAAGGGAATGATTTATGAGGTACCCATAACTGCATTTGGTGATCTGGCAGGTATTTCTAGGCCTGTCTTTGCTGAAAGCCTTTAAAGGGTTTTCAGATCACTTGTTTATTCTTATTCTCTAACTTGTTCCAAATGGATCTGAACGTCCTTTTTTCTGAATGACTGACGTGCCTGCCTGTCACTGCAGTGAATTAATCAAGCTCATTATTCAGTGATAACACTCTCAATGTCGTGGTTCCTCGAACCACGCCTAAAGAGTTATCAAGGGTCAGGTTATTCCCATGTTACAAGAAAAAAGTGAGTGGAAGGCAATGTGCTCTTTCACATACCCACCTCACACTCTGAGACAATAGGCCCTTCCAGTGTCACAGTAATTTCCTGCTGGAGGAATGTTCCTACTGCTTGTTTTAATTCCAGTAGTTGAACAGCATCGTGAGCCTTTCACGGGCTAAATGGGTTGGCAGGGCAATTTTGGCTTCTTGCAGGATCCACTCCAATGTACAAATCAATTATATGACTTCCATGCTGAGAAAACACATTAACTTTAAAACGCACAGCAGTGGCCTGGTCTCAATAAAAATATATAAACCCCACTCTTTAAACTATGACTCCAAGTTGCAGCTGAATATGAAATATCCATTTGCAGCCAATTACACACAGTTTCTGTCATGCTTTGGAAGATGTATATGCACTAGGAATATTAAAAGCCAAAACCCCCACAGCTCAAGGTGAAACAGGGAAAGACTTAGGACCTTTCCAGATATGCTCAGGCAGAAATGCAATGAGCCTTGTGACTTCACAGCAGGTGCCTATTCAAAGTCTGTACAGCACATAAGTAACCCCTGGCCTTACATGTTGTGGAACTGCAACAATCCCAAACTTGTCATTCTAGGAACAACACAATCTATTAAAATGATTAATTTTCAGGAGTTTCTTCCATAGGTTAAGAAGAATAGTAAGACAATTAAGCTCGGGGCAAGAATGTCACAAAGTCCATCAGAGAATCTTTTCTGCCTCCAGTGATGAAATAGCCTTAGAAAAATCTAAAAATTTGCATGCGATCCAGTGAGGCCAGATAAAGGCAAGCTCACTTAAATCTTAGCATTACAGGTACTTGTGCTTACACTGCAGGAACAGCTTTCAGTTTAACATGTTGCACAGCAGGGATGCAGGAAATCTTTCACAAGGCTAAAATGATTACGTGTATTCAAGGCCTTTCAAGATAATTGGTTATTATGGCAGGTTCCACTGAAACACTTATTCACAGGATGCAGTTCTTACTTTGGAAATGAAGGTTTCCAGTGGAGAGTTGTTGCCATGTAAAATGTTCCTGTCTCACAGCAGGACTCCAGGATACATTTATAATTCAGATTCCAGATGAGAATAGTTGTTTATGGTCAAGTTCTCAACATACGGGGAATATTGAACTACAGGGAAAGATGACAGTATCTTTATGTATGCATATTTAGTCCTAATTAATATTTTCATTAGCAGTTGCAGAGAAGAATTAGTAGGCTGCTTAAACACCAGCTTTATTTATCTTATTGATCAGAAATTCCTCCTAAGTCTGCAGTTATAAGCCAGAGTGATATGAAAAGAATCAGCAAAACTAAACTTGCTATAAAGATTTGTTCTTTTTTATTGCTCCTCAAAAATCATTTGTCTTCCATACAGACCATCAGGATCTGTATCACCTTTCCTCCTGCTCTAAGCTTTTCTTTCTATTTTTGTATGGAAGTTTTCAGTGTCTGAACTGAGAAGAGTGAAAACAAAGTTTCCTGTATGAAAGTCTAGCAGTTTCCTCTGATCAGAGGACTACAGTGAGACACTAAATTTGGTTGTGAACTATCCTATTTAGAGGAAGGCAAGTCTATGCTAAGGGAGTCAAATTCAGCCTAGTGATATTTAAGTATCATTAGATCCCTTTTGAAAATGTTCTTTATAAATAGAAAACTAACATCCTGGGAAACGGAAGTGTTGTTGGGGATATATCATCTCCCAGCATGCAGTAAATATCAGAAATCTATGTCCCTGTCTTCTCACATTTTTTGTTGCACTAAATTATAAAACCAGCCAATGACCTGCTTGAGAAATGAAGCATCAACCAGGTGTTTCCTGAGCAAAGACTTGTGTTTCCCTTTGCACATCATCTTCTGAGGGGCAGCCCCAGTGAGGGGAGTCTGACATCACTCACTGTGTTGACTTTGGGCTACGGAGAATCTTTCCTTTACTCTACCTTCCAACTCAAATACATTAGTTTCACACAGAGATCATATGGAAAGGGTGGATTTCAATGACTAGAACACAATGTGGGAGAATGTTTTATAATCATTTTGTTACAACATCATTGTTTATGGAAATAGGGAGATGGGGGGCCCAAAAAACCCACTACTTCTTTTTGAGAACAACGTGCAAAACCAGGTTTCTGGAGGGGCTGGTAATTTAAAAACAGAAGTTCTAGATGAGAACAGATACAAAGCTCAGTTCAATTTATGGAAACCCTGACCCTGTAGTTTGGAGCAGATGCTTGTTTATTGCCAGAAACTACAGCATTTTTCTAATTCTGCTTGGCTACTGAGAAAACTTCATTAGTCCCTAGTAGTGTGATACCTACCAATCTATTAATTGGGGTAGAATAGAGAAGATGAGAGGCTCAGTGATCATCGAACTGAAATACTTCATTCTTTCTATTCAAACGACCCAACAGCCTTTTGTTTACAAACAAATTAGCCCATTTTAGATCCCTCTAAAAGAACAAACTTTGCACTCCACTTTTAGGTAAGCTGGTGGAAACAAAGGTAACTTTCAGGTGCCAAAGAACAAACAGCATGGGGAGGGGGTTTAATGCTTTTTAACCCTGTGCACCTGAACTTCTAATGCTTGATGACTTTAAACTTTCACAGCAGGAAAAGTCCTGTTCAAGCTATCCAGAAATGATCACATGATGCATTTGTATAATTTATACAAGATCCATATTTTATCACTCATTGACCTGACTCTTAAACCTGAGGGACAGAACAAGAACACTACATGGATAAAATAATGATTTATTGGAAGCAAATATTCACACAAAATAAAAAGGCAATAATTTCAATCATTTCTTTTTTAACAAGACAAAGCTACTCCATTACAAGATTTGTTCAGAAACAGGATTAGGTTTAGGAACAATGCAGAGTATTTTAAATCCCTGAGATTGAGGTCCTCTCATCTTCTATGCACTCCCTGCCCCACCCCTGGACTTAAAGCCATCACAAGGAAGCTTAGTAACACACACTTCCAGGTCCCACTGCAGACTTCTTCTAATTTACCCACATGGCCTCAGCATTTTTTAGGTTTGCAGCAGGCAGGGAGTTTCAGAATGACAAACTTGGGGAGCAAAAGTGTTTTCCTCCTATGCAATGCACATTCCATTACTGAGTTTCAGAAGGAAGCCACACTGCAAGGCAACAAACATGCTAAACTTGAGTACTTTCAAAGGCTGCAGCTGATGCTGGTGTTACCTTGTCAGTAGCTAGCTCTTCAGCTGGAGATGGAAAAAGAATCTAATAAAGCTCAAGGCATAACCTAACCAAAATAAAATCCTTTCCAATATTAGAGGTAGATTTTATCCAGTGTAATATATAACAGCCACTCCGGTAGGTGCAGAGCTCTTGGAATTAAACAATTAAGATCAGTTCTGAGCTATGTTCTCTTAGAATAACTAAGGCAAGCTTTTTGTATATCCTTCAAGAAAGCAGGCACACCACTCTGTAAAGAGAAAAGGGGAAAAGTCATTCTTGCATAATGCAATCAATAAACAATATAAACAATTCCCATTATATAGATCAAGGCCTCCAAACAGATACAGCTCTAAGATACAATTGTCTAAGATACAATTCTAAGATTTGGTACAAAGCAGCAAACCATTCCTTGAATACTTTGGGAACAGATTGCATTATTCAAGTTTGCTTGTCTTTAACCCATTCGTATATGCTCTGGAACATGGATTTTTTGGTCTTGCTGCAGAAAATTTACCTGCCTGGTTGACTAACCAAAGGAATTTGACAGGAATTAAAAAAGAGGACTACTGTCATGAGAGCAGACAACAGCAAGACTCTAAAAAGGGACTGTGCAAGAGCCAGAAAGGTGGATACATCCAACTCAGAAAAAATAATTCCACCCAACATGCAGAAGATGGGTAGAGATGCAGTGAATCCCTTGTTTGAAATGGATTGGCAAATATCATTGTGTGTGAACCTTCACCTACCTTGGCAGCCCAGTTGACCAGCCACGATGGAATCATGCCACCAGGATTATCAAAGTAGTACATATAGACTGGAGATGAGGGAGAAGTTATCAGAAAGTTATCAGAGTGCCAGCTCTAACACCCTGCAGCAGAAGCTGTTGGTGTGCAGGGCTGAAGCACCAAGTACAACAGTTCTGCTCTAAATTCTTCACAAAAAAGGCCACCTTTTCTGAAGTGCAATGTGAAGTAACTATAGGCATTCCTGGTTAAGCTGACAGAGCCATTAGATTAATCTAGATTACTGCAAACCATTTTAGTCACCCTGTCTTATCAAATAACATTGTCTTTAGTGGACTAGTCTCAGACAGAAGTCAACCTCTAGGCAAACCCTTTCCTCTATACATCTGTCAAACATGATACTGAAATCATTGCTGAGTTAAGCAGATTGCAGCAGTTTCTCCAGCTGAACTGGCTGGCAGGAAAAGCAGTGCTGGGGGTGGGGTGGGATGGGGGGGCAGAGTGGTCAGTAAACTATTCTTAACTACCCAGTCCAGCTGTTAAATAAAAGATTCTACACAGCAGGACACTGCACTGGACATTTCTAAAAGCTTCATTCATTTTAAAGTGATCCTAAAGTGCTCCTGTACCCACTTTATAGTTTTTAGCTTAAAATTTCCATTCCCCTCTTTGTGCATTTTGCTAACACACACATTCTCTGCCTACACAACTTGTGACACATTTCTCTGGCCTCTTACCTTTAGATCCAGTCTTGCCATCACTTTCAATTGCCAGACTTTGTTTGTAGCTTTTAACTCTGATAATGCCAGGCTTTTCAGGGCACTGAGGAACAGCCACACTTTGAGCCAACACAACCCAGATCTTCCGCCCATCCACATCCATCTCCCGACGTTCCCGAATATAGACATACTGTACTCAGAGTTGAGGAGGCATGTCAAAACACTGCCAGTTTGAGGTAGGATGAATTGACAAGTGAATTCCCTTACAAACAGCAGCTCCTTCAAGTTATTTCTCGTGCTTCTACAGGATTCAATCCTGCAGAGTAATAACTCAGCTATGTGAGCTCTAGCTATGTGTGGGAAGAGGCACCCACGTTCTTCTTCATGCTATAGATATTCATGTAACATGAGGACTGCAGGATCTTAGATCAAGTGCAGCAGAGCAGTAGAATCAGCTCATTGTTGGGATTCCTGGATGACCAGGTGACAAAAACTGCAAAAGGAACAACAGCTTGAAAGGATACATCTCTGTTTGAGAGAGGAAAAGGGTATTTCACTTCCCAGTAGATTACTTTTTCACCATCATATGTTTTCTCATACAGTTCTACAGAAGAAAAGGGAAGACTATTAGGTATTTTTAATTTCTACTGCAACAGAACTACAGATGGCATCAAGAACTGCTCAGACTCCTGACATGAACACATTTTACATGTAACTGAAGTCAAAATTTATCTGTATGTAAAGTTGTAGCAGTACAAGACATTAAAAAGTTCTGTAGCAGGGTTGTTCAAATACAAACAAACAGGTGATCTGTTTTTCTGTGGCAACTGGATTCCTTGGTGGAAAAAAACCCACAAACAATCAAACAAAAAACCTCCCTTCCTTTAGAGCAGACTCGTGCCTGAGCTGTTCTATATCCTCCAGAGCTAATGACCCCAGCCAGCCACATCTCTGCCAGTGCTTTAGAAAATGAGGCTAGAAGGCAGGAACAGTGCCACAGATGGGAGAGTCTTTCCCTATAAAACATGTTCCAAGCCAAGCTTCTCCTTAGTATGCCCTGCAAATGAGCTGTCACCCACGAAAACAGCTTCTCCTCCAGGCTGGAGCAGTGCTGGATGCAGCCGGTGCTGTAATAACCCGCAGCATTTTGCTTTCCACCAGAGGTCACTGGAGCATTGGATTATTGCTTCTATTTCTAAGCACAGGGTTTCCTTTCTCAAACACATTAAGACACTGCTTTAAAGGCCCTGATACAACTGTTATTACCCAACTCATTTACCTTTGTACCTTTGCATACCCAAGAAAAGCACACAATAGGTAGGACACACCTCACCTGCATTGTCTGTCAGTACTAGGGGACAGCTTCTGATCTAAGCAGAATACAGTGCATTTTAATCAATAACCAGATTTCATTTGGCATCACTACAGGAGGTCATGAGTCCATTCTATTCATAACAGCTTCAACAGTCGGTTATTACTGTTAAGCTGTTGGGAAGTACAATCTCAGTGAGGGCAAGGTTGCAATCAGGAGTAGCAAGTTTCACCATTGCTCAGCCCCAACCATTTTGCATCGTGCCACAGAAGCACTTGGTTCCTCAGCCTCTGCTCTCCAGTTCAGTCACAGCTTCCCTGCTGCACTGGCAGCTGCAGCACAAGCCAGCCCTGGGGATGTCCACATCTTATAGGTCTCCTGCACCATGCAGGACAAGTTGCCTTTTCAACTAGAGACAGCTACTTCTACCTTGGTCAGGTTTTTAACCCTCCTTTGGACTGCCACTATTGCACAGCTGTAAGAGCACCAAGGAATACAAACAGTAACACAAAGAGCAAGAAGGCTCTCAGTGGAAGTTTCCTGAGGTTTCTCCCTAAATGTGAAAGGAGGAAAAAAACATGCTTAAATGGGTTACATTGAAAATGTTGGCTAGCACTATTTCATCACATGTACAGTGAAAGAATGGGTGGGCTTGTGTCAATTTTTAAGCTGGAAGGAAAGCATTTGCTGTTATGTTTATGCCCTTCACAGATGTTAACTCTTGGAATGCTGGACTTAAAACACCAGCACAAGTATAAATTCACAGATGAACAAACTGTGGTCAGCAAGGACATAAATGTCAGCTCTGCAACATTATCTAATTTTTAGTTTGAGGGTGTAGCTTCCCCCAACAATTTCCTTTCTTATCTCTAAGAAGGCATTTAAAAAAAAGTGCATTTGTTTAAGAAGGATTCAGTTCTAAATGCGCTTAGAGACTCCTGAAGTAACTCAACATAACATTTTACATCCAATATGATAATGTTGAGTCCCACTCGGTCTCTTTCTGTTTCATTAATGGCAAAGGGGTCTTTGCTGCAAGAAAGCTACTGATCATTTTGACAAATAAGACTTATTAATGAAAACACCACCCTTCAAACTTGACCAAGTCCTGGCACAAGTCAGATGTGGCTCTCTGTATAATCAATACAGTCACAGGAACTACCAGTAATGGTCACCATGGAACTGACCTAAAAATAACATGCAAAACATTCAACAATCCTTTGGTTTTTAGCACATTCTTTATTCAGCAAAACACTTTGACCATGTTTCAGTTTTATTGGCCTTAACTGATTTCAAGCACATGCTTCAAAAGGAAAGGCTCCCCATGTCTAAAATAAATGGATTACTGAATGCCTGCATCAGCTGAATCCTTACCTTGTAACTGCTGACTTAAGATGTTTTAACATCATATGGATAGCCAGGCTCAGTGCCCTTTTTCAAAAACAACATTAAATAAACACAACTAAATTAGTTATTCTTTTCTCTGTAAAAGCCTGAAGTCACCAACTATTCTCTTGATACACCCATTCCTGAGGGTAAAAAGTGCCAAGAACAACCAATGCTTTCAGGAAAAGTCATTCCATCACACATCAAACTGATGCAGGCCACAGGAAAATTTTTCACGGTGAGAACAATCACCAATTGAAATAACCTTGTGAGGGAAGTGGGGGATTCCCCCAAAGTGAACATTTTTAAGACTTAGCTGAACAAGGTGCTGCACCATCTTGTCTAGACTGAGCTTTTGCCAAGGAAGGTTGGAACAGATGATCCTAAAGATTCCTTCCCTACCCCTGGGATTCTGTGATCTCTGCTCTGGTGTGATATGTGAAGATGCTCAAAAGGTACCATCTCCACATCTACTAAAATTTAACCCAGGAATTACAACAACTAGAAGCTACAAGGTGTTCCAGCATAACCAGTAAGGCCAATTATATGCTTTAACCACCACGGAAAGAATTCATTCCATATGCTGTTGAGACATTAGCTGTTCCATATCAGTGTTTACTTGTATATTGGCAGAGTGCAACCTTATACCAAAAGATATTTAAGTCTGACCCAACATCTTTGGATGCAGCAACTTCAAAATACCTTTGAAGAAAGCTTTAGTGGGAAGAATCCATGCATGTAGACTAAAACCTGCTTTTATACTGCCTAGATGAGCTTACCTTTAACATACTGATCCCATTGTTTTCTGAAATCTAAGTCCATGTAGACATCTGCACACAGTTTTGGGGAACAGTCAGCAAGACCACCAAAGATTTTATACTCGTAAAGTCCTGATTGCTGTGGAAACAGAATGGGGAGAGGAAAAGTCACACAGGAAAGGGAAGTACTCTGCATCAGGGAGAATAGCTGAAGGAAGTTAGGTGGGGCACAAACTACAAATATGCTCAAGAGCTGTGAAAGCAAATGTTCAAAAAACAATGCAAGATTCAGTCTTTAACCTCTCGACTTTTTGATCTATACATGAAAGTTTAAATCCAGCCAGGCTGACCTGCCCTGCACAATGGTTGTTCCTTCCCTTACACTAGTACCCTTTTACTTCAGCAGGAGTTCCAAAGGGAATATGTTTCTTCATACACACACACCCCTTTTCATCTCCAGTGGTCAGTGTGGACTAAATCCTGCCCACACTGAGCTTACCAGAAGTAATAAATTCTTGTGGCAAGGTCTCCAGACCCTGTAACTTGCTTAAGAATCTCAGCCCTTTCCAGAAGGTTTCCAAGTATGGCACAGTGTGGAATAAGCTTTCCAGCAAGTTAGGTCTGCTTCTACTTCAGGCTGGGATACAAGAATGCTTTACAGTGTCCATGCTTATACACAATGCACAATATCTGACTGGAATATTTATCAGCTATTTTCTTTCTGAAAGCTGCCTTCTCTGAAGGGGTGGGGGGCAGGATATCTCCTATGTTAACGCTTTTAATGTCACCCTCAACATATGGAAACTCCATCTGTGCCTATAGAGCAAGGCTTGTACTATTGTTAGTACCAGTCCAGGACTAAATTAAAACAATGAGAGTATTTTGAATATACAAATGTAGTAGTCAAATTCAAGCCTTTCCAAGGAAAGGGAGCGAAGCATTATACAACATTCCATTAGTGAATAGATGATTTTTCTTCTTCCCCACCCATTCACAAATCAGCTCTAGAAGATGAAGATTTGAAGTACCAGAGGATAATAACATGACCAAGAAGCTTAAGCTACTCATCTTCACTATGCAGAACCTGTGCAGCCCCATGCACTCATCCTCTTTGTGAAAGGCACCACCACTTTTATTTTCACAAAAAAAACCCCTAACTCTGAAAATATCACACCTGAAATTGAGCTGAGACCAAATGGCATATGCCAAAGCACAACACTGGTACTTCAGCAAGTAGTATCTCACAGGAAGCAATAATAATTAAATAACAAAGTTCTAACAAAAGTGATGTGTTTCAGGTTTTCAGAGGCCTATCAGCAGGAGAGTCAATCACTTGGCTGGAATACAGCACTGAGCAGGAAAGCCAGGAGATCTATTTGTGCAGCCTGCAGAGAAGGTGGAAAGACAAGGCAGAAAGAGAAGGCAACAGGAAAAATAGTTGCTGCCTTCAGTTTCCTGGACTATCACTCTACAGTGGACTTGCAATTCACTAAGTGTTAAAAGCCAATTTTCCCAGTAACAACTTGAAAAAAAGACCTTCCTCCTAGACTTGGTTCTTCTTCTTATACGGCAATTTGAAGCAACTGAAAGACAAAACAAACAGATTTATTTCCCAGTAGAATCAGAAGATTGGACTTGAAAAGGATGGACCCTTCCATCCTACGTAGCTTGTCCATGCAGCCTAAACCTGGAGTATTGTACTCTATGCAAGGGAAAAGAAAAAGAAAGACAGGCACCTCTAAATGTTTTTTTAGCTCAATAGTCCTTCTATAAAAAAGCATGAGAAGGAGAAGCCTGAGCTGCTTTCCACCTCACCAGCTGCTGTTTATACAACAGCAGCAAAGCCACTGCAGAAACACAGGGTACTCCAGCCCAAGCCTCATGGACACCTGGTCCCTTTTGTCTGGCTAAATCCAGCCTCCAGCTTCCCAAAGTTACTTTGTCATCCATCACCACGTGATGCGTTTACAGGTCTGTGTTGAACTTCAGTCCCAAGGCTTCTACTTCATCCACTCCAGAACTAAGACTCCCAGCACCCTCTATTCCATCAGCACATTAATTCCTGCATGAATACCTGGCAGGCACCCCAGCCTTGCCTGCACTCATTGATAAGCTTGTCTTGCTATTGGCAGTTATCACATCCACACTGTAAACAGGGCCTATTTATCAACAAAAAATTCCAAGGTCTATGAAATGATGTATTTTTAAAGAGGCTTTCCCCACCCCATTCTGCCTTTTGCACAGACCTGTATGTTTGCTGTTTTCTTCTAGCATGACCATGTCTGAAGTAATTTTTCAGAATACAAATACAAAACTGTCACACAAAGAACAGCATGAACTTCAGCTTTGTATGGAGAGGAAACTATGATCACTGAGCTAAGGAAATAGCTTATTTATTTATGGATTTAAAAGTAATTGATAAATTACAAATCTGCATCAGAATACACACATTCAGTATCAAGCACAAGAAGCCTAAACTATTGAACTTCTGTAAAGAACTCAGTCCTCCAAAAGGGGGGAAGCAGCAATTTCATTCCAACCTTTCTGAACTCCCGATTTCAGAGGGAGAACGGTGGAAAATCAGTGTCAAGCGAGTTTTGGAGAGGGACAGGAAGGGAGGCAGACGCCTAGAAGCAGGAGGATGCCCTGCCAGGGGAGGTGCTGGGGTGCCGGTGTGCAGCGACAGAGCTCCCTCCGCTCACACACACCCCTGGGGGGGCTCGGGAGAGCTCAGCCAACACCCCGCTATGCCCACGGCTGCTGCTGCCCCCGAGAGCACCTTTCCACGGGGAGTTCCTGCATCCACGCGCTGTTCCCGACCCTCCAGAGCCCCGCCGTGCGCGGCACCCCCGACAACCTGCGCGGGCGGGGGCTCGTCGCGGCCGAGCGGCTTTTGCCGTCCGCAGTTAATGGCATTACCCATAAAGCTGCTTTCTGCGAGCCTGCCGTAACCCGAGCCCGGGCCGGCAGCGCCAGCCTGGCCTGTGCGGGGAAGCGGCGGCCGCGGGAGTGATGTGCGGGGTCCCCATCCCGGGTGCCCATCCCAGGTCCCCATCCCAGGTCCCCATCCCGGGTGCCCATTCCGGGTGCCCATCCCGGGTCCCCATCCCGGGTCCCCATCCCGAGTGCCCATCCCGGGTGCCCATCCCGTGTCCCCATCCCGGGTGCCCATCCCGAGTGCCCATCCCGGGTGCCCATCCCGGGTCCCCATCCCGTGTCCCCATCCCGGGTGCCCATCCCGGGTGCCCATCCCGAGTGCCCATCCCGGGTGCCCATCCCGGGTCCCCATCCCGGGTACCCATCCCGGGCATCCCCCGCCCCGCTCCCGGTGCCTGCTCCCCGCCCACCTCGTCGTACAGTCGGTAGATCCTCACGCCCATGGTCTCCACCAGGAGCTGCCACGGCCCCTCCGCGCCCGGCGCCGGCTGGTCCAGCTCCCGGCAGGCGGCCCGAAACTGCTCCTCCGAGAAGCGCCGCGCCCGCAGCTCCTCCATCCCCGCCATTCCCTCCATCCCCAGTGTTCCCTCCATCCCCGCCGGTCCCTCCATCCCCGCCGGTCCCTCCATCCCCCCCGTTCCCTCCATCCCCGCCATTCCCTCCATCCCCGGCGGACGCGCAGGCACAGCCCACGGCCGGACCGCTCCGCCCCGCGCCCGCCCGGCCCCCGTCGCACGTCGGAGAGCCCGCGGGGCCGGGAGATGCGGGGGATGCGGAGGATACGGGAGATACGGAGGATGCGGGAAATACAGGGGATGCGGGAGATACGGGGGATGCGGGACATGCGGAGGATACGGGAGATACGGAGGATGCGGAAAATACAGGGGATGTGGGAGATGCGGGGGATGCGGGAGATACAGGGAATGCGGGAGA